>JAPPVO010006057.1:0-39757 GCA_030407325.1 Camellia japonica | reverse complement strand
TATTATTCATTCGTAGAATAGTCGTACAAAGAGAAGATTAATCTACACATTTCATTTCAAATTTTGGAGCATTTACCTACTCTTTCATGATTCAGACTTTTCCAATAATTTTTTTTTACCATAGAATGATCACACAATGCTAATTCAATGGGAAGACACATGCCTTGATTTGTTCAAACCCAACTAACAAGAAAGTTCCAAAGTTAATTGTATCAAAATAGCCTATTTTTGCAACACGGTTAAAAGTCAATTTTTTAGTTTTTTGAGTTATATCATCTCTCTATTTTTCTTTATATTTATTTTCAAAAACAGTCAAAAAAAAATTAAAAAGTCAACTTTTAACTTACTTCCCACGATATGGTTCAAAAAAAAAAAAACTGCTTTCCAAAATAGGCCATAATTTTTTACGGAGATTTTATTTGCATCCAAAAAATTATTAATTACGCTTAAATTCTCACTACATTGTATTAAATTATTTAGGATTATAATTTACTTTCAATATACTTTATATTTTTATTTTTTTTCTAAATTACCCTTGAAGATATACCCAAATAATAAACAAATTAAAAATCCTAAATTACAAAAGCTTTAAGACAGTGAAGGGCCTGACTGATTGCCAAGGTTTGATTTCAAATCGGGTAGGACTGTAGACTGGTACACTCAAAATATAATAGATGATATATGTAATACTATATGTAAGTCAATGGACTATGTTTGTATTGCAACAGTGCATCCTAATGTTCAACCCGCACCTGATAAAGCTGCCCTGTTGCGGGGTTGCTAATTTTGATGTTCCATTTGTATCTTTACAGTAAATATATATATATACATATAGGCAGTGGTTTGGTCCAGTCCAAGATCGGACTGGACCGTGCTGTTGGGTCCGTGAGGGTCCATCACGGGTCCCGTTTTGATAATCTGAATTGTTCAATGTGTAGAAATCGTCGAGTACTATATGCCTGTAAAAAATCACGTTGATCGGATATCGATAGCTATGTGAACAAAATAGTTTTTTATCAACCGTTAATTTTTTCACCGTTCATTTTTTTATACAAAACTGATTTGATCACATAGTTTTTGATATCCGATCAACGTGATTTTTTACAAGCATATAGTATTCGACAAGTTCTACACATTCAACGGTTCGAATTATCAAAACGGGCCCAAAAAATAGGCCCCATAAGCCGAACTGGACGGGTCCAGTTTTGATCTCAACTTGAGACATGCTGGACCTATATATATATGAATGAAGTTTATGTTTCTCAAAAAAAAAAAAAAAAAAAAAAACATTAGATAAATAAATAAAGGAAAATGCATTGGACCCCCAGTGGGGGTACTGGGGGTCCTCTCTGATTGGAGGAAAAAACTGTTTTTTTTTTTTTTTTTTTTTTTGTGTTTTCAACCAATGAGGAGCCAACACCTCAGTGGGGGTCGGCACTGGGGGTCGGTTTACTGGGAGTCCATAGCACTTCCGATAAATAAAAAAGAAGACGGGTTGTTTCGTGGATGTCATAAGAAGTAAAGTGAGATACTTTTGTCACCCCAAAAAAAAAAAAGAAAGAAGTTAGATACTTTTGTCAAAATTCATCAACTTCAAACTCGTGAATACAATAACCCAAAATGACAAAAGCAAAATATCTATATAATAATAATATTGATGATAATGATAAATTTTAGTAGAATGAATTGAAATTTTGGAGCGAAAAAAAAGATGTTAAAAAAATAATTAAAATTTAAAAAAGAAGATGAAGATAGTGGAATACAAAAAATACGTATAAATGATTTGGGTGTATCATGAGAAAACAAATAATATATTATTTTAAAATTTAATATATATTATTTTTATTAATAAATCTAAATTAAAATATAATAGTACTTTTAGTTAGTCGTGCTAAATTATAATTTAGGTGCAAATAGACTCACTTTATATAAAGCCGACCCTGAGGTGAGGTAACCAAGGCGGTCACTTTGGGCGTCTAATTTTGAACAAAATTTAGGGCCCCCAACTAAGGGTGTGCATTATGTCGTGTTATTTCGTAATTACTTCAATATTAGCTCAATTCATTTATTTTTATGTTGTCGTATAGTGTTATTTTGATTTGTGTCCAATTGATATTTAATGTGAAATTTTTTACTTTTAGTTAAAAATAACTTAGCAAGTGTATGGAGAGATTAAAATTTTTCACATAAGTTGAATTTTATAAAATTTATTTCTACTAAATGAAATTATTCATAAAATGTTTGATTTCAATTCAATTACATTTTTCTAATTAAAAAAATTGTACCTTATTACTATATATTTTTTACTAGATTGACTCTAAAATAGGTAATAAAAAATATATATCTTAAATGAAAAAAAGATATTAGTCTTAATTATTATTTTACGTACTTTTTTATTCAGTTAGATGAAGTTAAATAAAAGATTAAAGAAATGTCATGACATCCATAGGGAACATTAAAATATATAACTAATAAAGACGAAAAAAGAGGTCCAAGCAACAATAAAGATGAAAAAGGAGAGCTTTAAAAAGTGGTAGAATGATAAAACTTAGGAAAACCTTAAGCGCTATAGATTGGCCAATAAGGAGGTCAGAAAAGTACTAAGAGAGACTAACTTGAAAGCCTATGATGATTTATACACTAGACTAGATAGTAAGAATGGAGAGAATAAAATATACAAACTTGCTGAAATAAGAGAGAGGAAAATAAGAGATTTTAATTAGGTTAAGTGCATTAAGGGTGAAGACTCTAAGGTGTTGGTGAAAGATGAAGAGATTAAGGAGAGATGGAAGAACTATTTTGAGAAGTTAAATGAGGAACATGAAGGTAGGTCAAAAGGGGAGGAAATATGCAGTAATAAGGAAAATAAGGATTATAGGTTTTATCGCAGGATTAAGGACTTTGAAGTGGAGTTTGCACTTAAGAATATGAAATTGAATAAGACTTTAGAACCCGATGATATACCTATTGAAGCATGGAAATATTTGGGTAAGAAGAGGGTTGTTTGCTTGATTAGGTTATTTAGTAAGATTTTGTTTATTAGGAAAATGTCAGAGGAGTGGAAGAAGAGTATTTTAGTGCCAATATATAAGAATAAATAAGATGTCCAAAATTTCAACAGCTATAGAAGAATCAAGTTAATGTGTCACACAATGAAAGTGTGAGAGAGTGATGGAACGTCGATTGTGAGATATAACAGAGGTGTTAAAGAATCAATTTGGATTTATGCCTGATAGATCAACAATGGAAGTGATCTATATTTTGAGGAGAGTAATAGAAAAGTATAGAGAAAAGAAAAGAGACATTCATATGATTTTTATCGATCTTGAGAAAGCATATGATAGAGTGTATTGAGATATAATCTGGTGGGTGTTAGAAAAGAAATGGGTGAAAAATGTTACATTGATGTGATTAGAGATATGTATGAAGGTGTGGTGACTACTATTAGATCGCTTACTGGAGAGACGAGTGAATTTCCAATTACTGTAGGGTTACACTAAGGATTAACCTTAAATCTTTATCTTTTCGCTTTAGTTATGGATGAGTTGACGCATAATATTCAAGATGATGTGCCATGGTATATGCTTTTTGCAAATGATATCGTGTTAGTGGATGAGACTAGAGAAAGAGTTAATACTAAGTTAGAGAGATTTAGGATAAGTAGAACTAAGACAGAATATATAGAGTGTAATTTTAGTAACAATCACAATGGAAGCAAATGAGAAGTGAAGATTGAGAATCAAGAACTACCTAAGAGTGAATAGTTTTGTTATTTAGGATCGATTATCTCAACAATTGGGGAGATTGGAGTGGATATGGTCCATAAAATATGGCGGGGTGGCTTCAGTGGTGGAGTTCGTCTGGAGTACTGTGCGATAAACGAGCACCCATTAGAATGACCATTAGACCAACGATGTTGTATAGGACAGAATGTTGGTCAACTAAGAAACACCATGTAGATAAGATGAGTGTTGATAAGATAATGATACTAAGGTGGATGTGTGGCAAGATTAAAAAAAACAGAATTAGGAATAAGTATATTCGAGAATGGATATGAGTAGTATCGATAGAAGATAAGTTGAGAGAGAATAGATTGAGATAGTTTAGTCATATACAACGAAGACCAATAGAGACAGTAGTGAAAACATGAGATATAGTAACGGTAGATAGTAGTGTTAAGGGATGGGGTAGATCTACATTGATGTGGACTAGTATAGAAAATAGAGATATGAATCTCTTTAATTTGATTAACGAAATGGCCTTGGATAGAGTCGAGTAGAAAAGAAGGATTCATGCAGTCGACTCTATTTGATGAGATTTAATACTTAGCTTGGTTTGGTTTGGTTTGGTTATAGCACTGGTTAGCTAAAAAATAAAGATTCGATTTAACTAATTAAAATTTAACTGTTATATATATACATATTTATTATCTAAATTTTGTTAAATTGTAATGTAATAGAAATAATTTTTATCCTTTTTGTTTTATCCAAAAAAATTTTTTTTTTTAGGTAACAATATATGAAGGCCCAATTTAAAAAATTTGTCTTAGGCCTCTAATAACTCAGGGTCGGCCACATTTGCTTTGACATTTCCATTTGAGGCCCTTGTGGCTTAAGAGCATCTCTTCAATGGATAGTTCAATTCTTCGGCAAGTATATAATTTGGCTAGATCTTTTAAAATTTCAATTCTATTTAATAGCTAACTAGCCATGACCCGTGTTATGTACGAGATGTAAAAAAATTAATAACATATTTTTATATAAAATAAGGATAAATCATACAAATGATCTCTATAATTTACACAATGTGTCAATTTAGTCTATATTGTTTTAATTTGTTCGATTTTGTCCCTTAATTTAACGGATTGTGTCGTATTGGTCCAATAAATAATAGCCGTTAGGTTTGGTGGACAGAAACTCAAACGATGTGTTAATTTAGTTTATGTAGTTTACATGATGTGTCAATTTGGTCTATATCAAAATCGAGTAAATTAAAACAATAGGGACTAAATTGACAGGTCATGTAAATTACAAGAACTAAATTGACACATCATTTGAGTTTCCCTCCACCAAATTTAACGGCCGTTATTTATTGGACCAATATGATACAATCCGTTAAATTAAGGGGCAAAAATAAGAAAATTAAAACAATAGGGACCAAATTGACATATTGTGTAAACTATAGGGACTATTTGCATAATTTACCAATAAAATAATATAAATGGTTAGAATTATGTATATAAATTACAAAAATGAAAAAACTTGAGACCTGTAATTTAAGTCTTATAATTTTATTATAATAAATGTAATTTATGTGTCGACTTTTGATTTATTATAAAATTAAAAATATAATGTTCAAATCCCTTGCTAGAACTGCAAACTTGGGCAGACTAAACTCGAGCAATCCAATTTCAACCCTAAATTTTTTAATTATTGAGCAACATATAAATATTTTTATTTGGTGACAATTTGGGTTTAAATTCAAAAATTCGAATTAATTCGAGTTGGCTTTGACAAAGATACCAAATAACCTAAGCAATTCGAAGTTCGAATTGTAAATGTAAACATATAAAAATATTAAATATAAATTTTCACCAACTATTACTTTTAATAGGAAAAAAAAAAACATTTATTTCTATTTGGTTTTAGCAAATCATGTTTTAGCTATCAAAAACATTTTTGGTTTTGATTTTAATTTGTTTAATTGACAATTGGAAAAAAAAGAAAAGGATCTATCATATTTTTTGAGCACCAAGGATCTATCATATTTGGTAAGTGCAAAAAAAATAATATATTTTTAACAAAATCATTCTCATGATGTGAGAGATAAATTTCGAGTGAAAAAATCCAAATAGCCCACGAGATATTTATTCGTGATTATGTTTTAATTTTAAATAGTGAATATCAATCCCAATCAAACAATCAATGACAAATCGGAATAACGATTTAACATGAAAAAACACAATTGGAGTACCTCCAATTGTGATAAAAAATTACAGGCCAAAGTCACAAAACAATTCACTAAGAAGATAAAAAAGAATTACACACAAGTACCCTCAGTTGTATAGCTAATCCATGCCTGAATTAAACTAAACCCAATGTGCCTCTTCCAGAAACGTCTTCACCATGGAACTACTTTGCCCAATGTTGAATCCATAATACTGATGTTGAATTCACGACAATAAATCGCTCTGGAATCCACCAAAACTTCGGGTCCAAATTCCCTAAAATCCACCGAAGAACTCCTCTGTCTTTATGTGAATAAAAGAGCTAAATCAACCCTTGATGTTTGAAACTCAGTAATTCGTTGATCAATCGATCATCTTCTATACATCAAAGAAACTCATAGAAAAAAGCCTCCAATGTAGAACACTTTTTATTTTCCTCCTTTTTGCGAATTTGGATATGTTAAACCCGAAAAACAGCAAACAACGTACTTTATAGAAAATAGAGCTGCGAAGACTGCTTGAGCGCACACTTCACTGCTTGAGTGGTAAAATATGTTTTCAAAAGTTTTGAATACAGACTGAAATACTAGATGATCCACCTGGACCCGCCATGGGCCCGTACATAGTTAGTGAAATGACAAATAAGGAATGCTCAATATACGGAATATCAGCACAAACTTTTTTATACAAGTATAATTCGGGTTGGATTCACATCTAAATATTTACAGTCTCACAAAAATAAAAGAGTGAATAAAATTACAATTGAAAAGAGTTTTGTCAAAAAAGATTGTCAATTGCAAAACCTAACATTGAGTATGAGTTAAACTGCTCCAACTTTATCAATTAGTTATTTGGGAAAATTGTAATGAAACAAATATAGAATAATTAAAAAAAATATTGAAAATGAGAGAGAAAAGTTTACGGGAATTTACGTATAGGTCATAATAGGTGAATTTATTGTCCAATAGGTCCTATAAAAATTAATGGCGCTTTTCATAAAATACTATTAAAAAAGTCACTAATTGTTAATTTTTAACGATAGTTTTAAAATTTTGTTACAAAAAAGTCATTAATTATAAGTTTTAGCGACAATTTAAAAAATGATCACCAAAAAATTCACTAATTTTTAACTTTCAGTGGTAGTTAGAAAAATTCATCATAGAAAAACGTCACTAATTGTAAGTTTTAGCTATAATTTATAAAAATTATGACAAAAGAAAGTCACTAATTGTTAATTTTTAGCAACATATGTAAAAAATTGTTACAAAAAATTATTTTTAACAACAATTTTATTATGACTTATTTTCAATAGAACTAGATCAGAATTAGGTCTAACTATTAAGACCTATTGATAATTTATCAAAAAATTTGTGGGATAAAATTTAAATTTAAATTGGGATAACATCCCTGTCTAACTTTTAATAATAGGAAAGGTGCACAATATTTTTATTTTTATTTTATTATTATTATTATTATTATTTTTTTGTGTAGCCTAAGGTTCCTGTATCGGATCAGAACTGTTCTCTGATTTTCTACTTTACATTCTAATCACTGTAGATTAATCAAGTATCACGCAAGAAAACTCCAATTCAACTCATTTTTTGGGCAAAAATAGAGCAAAAACGCATTTCAATTCAAGTCATTTTTGGGGTCATCCGATCGAAATGCGAATTGAAATGTGTTTTTGCTCTATTTTTGATCTTCCAGTTGTTGAATCGCTAATTTCAATCCGAATCAACTTAATTGTTCTATGAATCTGCCATTTTTTGGGCGTTTGATTTGAAATATATCGTTTTTTCGCTGTTTTATGCCTGGAAATGGTAGGCTTATAGATAAATGAAGTATTACGAACAAAACCTTCAATTTTCGTACGTCTGAAGTCCATCTAATTGAAGTTGTTTTTTAGACATCCGATCGATCGGCTGTGTCCAAATTGTGGATTAAAATGCTTTCATGCTCTGTTTTCTTTTTCAGTTGTTGAATCTCGAGTTTTAATCCGAATCAACTCAATTGTTGTAAAAATCTTCTCTTCTTTGAGTCATTTTATTCGAAATATCTAACTTTTTCACTGTTCTGTGCTTGAAAATTGCAGACTTCAGCGTCGCATGTGCTGGAAAGCACCATAGACAGTATCCTACAACCAATTGTGCTAGACTTGTTTCAGGTTTCCAACCCATGATTTGCCTTTGGAAGATAGTAAAAAGTTGGTTTTGATTTTTTACTAAGTTTTTTGATTTTTTTGAAAAGTAATTTGGAAAGTCGGTAAAAAATTGTTTTGGACTTTTTTTTGTTAATATTTATTTATGATGTCACATCATCATAAAATGACTAAATTTCCCCACCTAATTTAGAAAATTTGTATTTTTACCCATGTATAACCCTAAATAATATAAAGAGCATAATTATAATTTTATATGTAATTTTTTTATCATCTTGCCAAATGATTTTTTGTTAGAAAAGCCAAAAGTAATTTTTTTTTTAGAACCAAGCTGCAAAGCTTTTTACCATGTTGCCAGATAGGTACTATGGCTAGGTTTGACATCTCCTAAAAAAAGTTAAAAAGTCACATAGTCACTATTCTATTTAAGTCACATCATCTTATTTAAATCACATTACCTCTTTACCACATCATTTCAAACTCAACCCATATTTTATAAAAAGTTAAAAAATATATTTATTTAGATCATCCCAAATAGCTCTATGTATCCTCCATTTGTCAGCATTTATATGAAGTCCTCTCTAGTGGCAGCTTGGTTAGGACATGTTGGAATGAACACAACATTTGGATAAATGCAAATTTCTGTCGATTGATTAAAATACAAAAAAAATTGTGAATAAATCAAAACAAATTGGTTAAATTTCTCTGTATTTTAAAATTTTTTTAAAAAAATATTGAGAATATTATGTCCTTTATCCTATAAAATCTTAATAACAGAGATCTTAAAAAAATTTTATTTTATTTTTTACAAATGATATATATATATATATAAAAGATCTTATAAAATTAATTATTCGGATTATCATGACAGATAGTAAACAACACTCTTCCAACCCTAGCTGAAATGAAACCCAATCCAAATTATAATGATCCTAAGCTACGTGTATGTAGTACTTACATCTTAAGTTTTATCGATTTAAATATTGAGATCATTCATTATATTGATAATAATTGAACTCATATCATAACCTAAATAGTGTGAAAAATTGTGTACCATTGAAGGGGGGAATCTAAAATTAGAGGCACACGAAACCAAAAAAACATGAGAATCTGTTTTATGTTTGATAGAAGTTGTTTTTTTTAATCTTGAATGGATAAATTACAAATATACTCTTTGAAATTTGTTTAAAATATAGATTGCCTTCTGTAGTTTAAAAAATTACAAATGTCTCATTGTTAGTATTTTTTATTTAACAGAATTAACTAAAAAAATAAAATTTACAATTGCTCTCCTATACAATAATAAAATTACCTAAATTATTAATTGAGACATATTTATAACATCATTAAAAACTATTAATTGACTTGATGATTTATTAATAAAATGGGCGATTTATTATAAAATTAAAAACCTTATAAGGTGGAATATAATTTTTAAAATCACAAGAAATGATTCATATTTTAATCAAACCTCATGAAGTGTATTTGTAATTTATCCTTTTTGAAATGTAGAGTGAGTTTATTCATTGTAGTATGTGGCTTCAAGAGCTTTTACTGACAAACTTTTGAAAGGAGAGTCAGATCTAAGATCTTGAAATAGAAATGTAAGAAAAATCAAAAAAATAATTAAATCGGCTCAAATTGGTCATATTTTGTCTTTTTTTTTTAAATTTTATTTATAATAATAATTGGTCTGTTTGATTTTTTAATTTGATTTTTATTTTATTTTTGATTTAGTATCGATTTAAGCACGTGGTGCATCGAACTAAATCGAAACCAACCGTTTCAATATATATTATATATATAATTTATATCTAATAATATAATGATATTAATAAGTATAATAAATTATTAATCTCAATTAATTAATCTTATCATCTCTGTAACCTAAGATAGTAAATTTTTATTATATATAATCTTAAGTCTAACTTATTATTTTTAATTAGTATTTATTATTATTTTTTATTTGTATTTTTGTTAATTTAAGAATTGAAAAATACTTATTAAACAGATGGATTTGATATGTTTCAAATAGTGGATAAATAATTAATTCAATGTTTTTTACATAGATTAGTGGCTATGCTAAAAGACTAAAGTTTGAAAGGGTCTAAATCAATTAAATTGCACCGAACTAAACCTTTTCAATCGGTTCGGTTCGGTACAGTTTGATAGAAGAAGAAGTCTGTATCGGTATTCAAAATAATAAAATTGACATTATCAGTTAAGTGAATTTTTTACCTAAATACCGACTGTACCAAACCGATTACATCCCTACCTTGAAAAGAGAAAATTATGAGAAGCGGATTAACTTTTTGAATTTTTGACTATTTTTGGGACTAAAAAATTCATTTAGATTGACTTTTTTGACTTTTGTAAGTAAAAAAATGAAATGATTATGATTTAAATGTAACATTTTATTTTATTAATATTATACCCTATTTTATTTTTTTATGATTAAAAAAAACCACCAACGTCATTTTAGCCCATTACCAAATGAGAGCTAAATTTTCAATCTCATTCACCAACCACCAACCCTTAAGATTAGTTTAATAGAAGTCATTTCTTATGTTTGGTATTTTTTTTTTGGAAAATTCTATGACGTGTACCATATGTGTACCATATACAAATTTAGGCCAAGTTTGACTATCCAAAATAAGTACACACTTTTTATCTTTTTATCTTTTTTTTATCACATCACCTCTCTACTTTTCTGCACTTCTTTTCGTAAAAAGACAAAAAATGCACTTATTTAGGTCATCCCAAACAACCCCTAAGTGTGTTTAACATAATCTAAATAAATATATTTTTTAATTTTTTATAAAAAGATATGTAAAAAATAGTAAAGTGATGTGATCCAAAAAAGATAAAAAGATAAAAAATATATTTTTGTAAGGAATGCCAAATTATGCATTAGTTACGATTTTTATATTTTTGGTTATGACCTACTGTATTGTTAGTTATGATACATTTTAATATTAGTTATAATATTATTTTTATTATGATCCAATAGTTGTTTTGTTATACGTCATGTGTTGTTTGCTTATAACTCAAATTTTTTTTTTATAGTAAATTACGACTGTAATTCTTGTACTTTGATTTTTGTATTATTTTGGTGTTATGTGATGTTTGCTTATAACTCAATTTTTTTTTTATAGTAAATTACGACTGTAATTCTTGTACTTTGGTTTTTGTATTATTTTGGTGTTATGTGATGTTTGCTTATAACTCAATTTTTTATTTTTATTTTTTTTTTTTTTATAGTAAATTATGACTGTAGTCCCTGTACTTTGGTCTTTGTATTATTTTGGTTCTTGTAATTTCAATTGACTCGATTTTGACACTAGATTTATGACTTTATCTTAATTTAGGCATCGTTTGAAAACATGCTATTTTAGTAATTTTTTAACTTTTTATGAAAAGATATGTAGAAAAGTAGAGAGAGTGATGTGACAACTTATAATAACTTCATCTGCATATATTTTTAAGGGTAAAATTATAAACTTAGTCAGCTCAATAAATTATAATCTCAACTAATTTAGTGATAATTTTTTTGTACAAAACATTTACGATATTATCAATTAGATAAAATTGATACAAAATCTAAAATTAAATGTTAAAATTGAATCAATTGAAAGTATAGAGACTAAAATAACACAATACTATTAGAGATGATAAATTATGTGTCTTAAATATCTTTCTATCAACAATACTATAAATCTACTCTTATCAACTCATAATTTATCTAGAAAAAAGAAATTAATGATTTAAATTTATTTTACTCATAAATTGCACATTTTAATTTTTACTATATAAATTTATTCGGAGTAAATTATGAGTTATTATTATTTTTTAATGTGTAGCACTGTTCCTCGATAATATGCAATTGTCCCAGTGACGAACGAAACAGTGTCATCAGTTGTAACACCCAATACCTCGTTGAAATTGCTACTATCTGTGATTTGATGATTCATTTAGATCAGTCCTTCTTGATACGATTGAACAGTGATAAAGGAAAATTTCAGTGTGTTCGGTTTGAATTTTTTGGATTAAGTTTTTTTAAGATTAAGTATTTTGATTTTCGTATTTTTTTGTTTTTAGTGAAATTTTTAAAAATTTTAATTTTTTTTTACTTTTTTAGATGCACCTTAATTAGATGTATCTAAAAAGTAAAAAATTTGTGAAAAAATATTTTAAAAAATTAATAAATATATAAAAATATAAAAAATGTACTGAATTTTCGTATTTTTTTTTTTATATTTTTGGTATTTAGTGAATTTTTAAAAGGTTTTTTTCAATTTTTTTTACTTTTTAAGTATATTTATGTTAGGTATGTCTAAAAATTAAAAAAATTACTTAAAAAGTAGATTTTGTTAATATATTTTTATGTATTTATTAATTTTTTAAAATATTTTTTCACAAATTTTTTACTTTTTAGATACATTTAAGTAAGGTGCATCTAAAAAAGTAAAAAAAAATGTTTAAAATTTTAAAAATATTCACTAAAAATAAAAAAATACGAAATCCAAAAAACTCAATTTTAAAAAAATTTAATTTAGAAAACTCAAACCAAACACACTGATATTTTTATGATGGTGTAGTTCTCCTTTTTACATAATACAAATTTTTTTTTTGTATTTAGTACAACTTTTTCTATGTGTCAAAGTCGAACCCAAAAAAAAAAAAAAAAAAAAAATCTTATTTATAGTGTAATTATTTTGTGATTGTCCTATGTATTTGTAATTTTCTCAATTTTTTTTTTCACACAACAATGTATTTTTAAAGAATTAATTATAAATAAGTAATAAATTTTATTAATATTAATAATTATAATTATAATTTTTTAATGAATATGTAATCATTTTTTTGAAAGTACACTGAATGATAATTCTCCCTCCCTCGACACCCAAAAAAAAAAAAAAAAAAATTTTCAACTAGATAGTAAAAAAATAATTTTATTTTTATGGTAGTTTGTATCCTTTTTGTATGGTACAACTATTCTATGTATGTTAGTTGTAAAAAAATTTAATTATATTTTAATTATTTAAAAAATATCCAATTTACTTACAATTAAAAGAAAAAAAAGAAAAGAAAAAGGGACTTACAGTTTACAGGTGTACTTATAGCATTAGTGGGGATCCGAAAGACGCAGGAGGTGATGGAAAAAACTTGGGCAAAAATATCATTTTAATTAGACAGTTTTAAAATAACTATATTACTAGCAGTTGGGGTTAATTTTTTATTATTTTTATTTTAAAACAATATTTTATGTATTTATAGCCACACTATTTCATTATGTCCATTAATATCAAATTATTCGGCATTAAGGATATTTAGGCTTATTTTGGCAATTAAGAAAAAAAAGTCAATTTATTGATTTATTTAGGTTAGATTACATTTCTATTTTTTTTTGTATATTTAAAAAAAGTCCAAAAAAAAAAAAAATCAACTTTTTTCTTACTTCCTAAAATAGGCTGTTAATTACACATGTCCACATATTCCCTACCTTTAATTCGTTCTTATGTATCCTTCAACAAAAATATTAGATAAAAAAACTTGATTGATCTGTTAATTATAGCCACACTAATTCATTATATTTGCTTTTTAAAAAATAGACATCTATGTCTATTTCTAAAAGGGTCTGGCTTTGGTCCAGTCCACGATCGGACTGGACCGTACTGTTGGGTCCGTGGTGACCCACCACGGGTCCCGTTTTGAAAATCTGAACTGTTCAATGTGTAGAACTCGTTGAGTATTATCAATATATGCAAAATTACATTGATCGGATATCGATAACTATGTGATCAAAATAGTTTTTTGTCAGCCGTTAATTTATTCACCGTCAATTTTTTTTATATACAAAACTAATTTGATCACATAGCTATCGATATCCGATCAACGTGATTTTTTACAAGCACATAGTACTCGACGAGTTATACACATTGAATGGTTCAGATTTTCAAAACGGAACCCGTGGTGGGCCCCCACGAGCCCAACGGCACGGTCCAGTCCGATCTTGGACTGGACCAAAGCCAAACCCTTTCTAAAATTATATTCACCATCTATTTTTTTGAAAAAAAAATTAATGCAAAAATTGTTACTAAAATCTTTAGATTAATTTGATATTTTTCATAAATGATCTAATATGGAGGTGTAGTAAATGAACATATAGAATTATCAAAGTGGGGCAGTGCTGGCCTCATGAGTCCAACTAAATTGTCCAATTTACAAAGGTGGACAACTAGAGACACTCTGCATTCTTGATTTTTGTCACTTGATGTTTGTACACCCTGATATATCAATGAAAATGAAAATATTAGCCGATTGTGACATATATTGGATCAAAGTTAATTTATGATTTGATTCACAACTGATATAGCATTTCAATTCATAGTCGATAAAACCGGTTTAAGAAATTATTAAACTTTTTTTGTAATTGATGATTTTAGAAGTTCACTATATCATCACCTGATTCTCAATATATATCGCTTGATATATTTCAAGTACTACACCACAATTGATATCGATTTGTCTCCCAAATGTGAAGCTATAAAATTGTGAATTCAGAGACCTAAATCAAGGAATTTGTCAAAAAATTCACCTGATCCAACATCGGCCTAAAGTTTGGGTCGTTTTTAATCAAATATCAACCTTTCCAGTCCAATCCACCAAAGTTGGGCCAAAACACATATTTCATTCTGTCACCAACGATACAATTGATCAAAGTAGTTGGTGGCAACTACATCTGCGTCACGTTCTTGAAAAATTAGCCTGTTGTAGAAGAAAAAAAAAGAGGCTAAATTGCACTAACTTCCCCTGAGATTTAGTAAAAATAAAATAAAGTTTTAATATAATTAGATTAATATTCATTTTAGTAAGTCTAAAGGGATTAGAACTAATAAAAATGATATTAGCCACAAGAATGAACAAGTAAAAATATATATTTTAGTGTAAAAAAGATGACAATATCATTTTTTTTTATCCATACGACTAACATATTATTGATAAAAGAGAGTCATGTGTTATGTAAATTAAAACTTTAAGAGAACTAGTGTAATTATGTTAAAATTGCGAGACTTACTATATATATATTTAAATATTGAGAGAGATCAGTGTAATTTACTCTAGAATAAATAAATAAATAACCATGTTCCTAAAGTATTCATGCCTGTAATACATGTGGAAATAGAATTCATGGTAAATAAAATTTACACTACTAAAAAAAGTATTTTTGCGACCGCTACAAACTGTCACAAATAATAGAAATACAGTCGTAAAAGACCTTTTGCAACTGTCCATGCGACGACAAATGGGGGTCGCGAATGTGGGGGTGGCAAAAAACTTTTTGAGACGTAAAACAACAGTCGCAAACTATTTGGGACTGCCTAACCTACTTATGGGGACTGATGTTTTGCTGTAGCAAAAAAGTTTAAAAAATGCCTACAATGTATTAGCGACCATCTTACTACCGTTGCAAAAAATTTTAAAAAAAACAATAAATATAAAAGTGTAACGTTAAGCACTCTGGAAATAACAATGGCCAAAACACTATCTATTAAGCATCAACAAGAAACATAATAATGTAACATTCGCAAACAATAATTAAGTGTCAATGTTTAAGAGGAGTCTCGGGAGCCTTATTAATCCATTAAGCTTCAAATAAAACCAAATAACTAGCTTCAAACAAAGCACAAAATACTATTTGA
Source organism: Camellia japonica (assembly GCA_030407325.1). Taxonomy (NCBI): domain Eukaryota; kingdom Viridiplantae; phylum Streptophyta; class Magnoliopsida; order Ericales; family Theaceae; genus Camellia; species Camellia japonica. Next base: position 23,949 of record JAPPVO010006057.1, on the reverse strand, counting down.
AAAACTCCATGCTAAGTGAAGATGTTCGATTAAAGAGGCCCTGAGAAAATCCCATTCTCCCATTGCTCATTCCACTTCTCAATCTGCAGTAATTAATAATAAAAAGGATTAATAGGGTGAAATTGTATTTTTTGCTTATCTACGCATGATTATACAAATTATTTTTATACATAAAATACATAAGTATACACTTGTAAAATAGTATCTCAATTACTTATTGTCCATTTTCTAGATTAAACAGGAGGGGTGAAAGGAAGGCATTAGTCTAAATCCTTGGGTTAGCTTTTGAACAGACATTCCATGTGCCAACTATTGGTATCAGAGTAAAGAGATGCAACAAAACAGCTAAAACAGAAAGCTAGGTGCCATTATATAAAAGTCAACAAAATTTAACCACAATAACATTGACAAAATGCTAATTTTGTGTTGTCGAAATCCTACAGGATGTGACAAAAAGAAATAGATGTCGTGGGGAAAAGAAAAGCATACCAGCATTAGTTTGCTGACTACTTTCATCAAAACCCTGCACTTGAAATATATGATCAGGCAAAGTTACCGAAAGAGCAGGTTAGCCCCACCGCATAGCATACTTCATGAGTATAAAAAATGAAGAAATAATCCTTAGAAAGATTAGCCCACTCTGGAAACACTAATGTTGTGTTTGGTTGGGGGATTTGGGGTGAGATTTGGAAAAGGAATGAGAAATGTAATCCTATTTATGTTTGGTTATAATAAAAAATATATGGGAAAAGAAAGGGAGTGAGAAATAAATAAAGAAATAGGAGACCTTTTAGGACATCAATTCTATTTTATATCTATGAGAAAAGACTGGGAAAACTGAGAGGAAAAATTTATCGGGGAGAGAGAGTTTCATTGTTCATGGCTTCTCGCAGGAGACCATTCATGAGTAGCTTCAAAAAACCACCATCGACGAGTTTAGAAGATCTAACTCCAGTAGCAAACTCTGATTTGCAACATCATTCAGCAAACCCTTCCAATCAGGGATCATCATTTGCTTCAATTGGTAATCTTCAATCAATGAACTCGATTGAAGATTCATTGCCTGGAATTTTCGATCAGGTATTTGTTCTCCTCTTTCATTTTCTCTTACCTTCTCATCAAACTCAGATCTCTATTGATTTTCACCGATTTGTTTATTTATGTTCAAGCTGCTTTACAATTTTGCTTCGAAGTGAAATTGCAGATCTAACTCTGGTAGGAAATTCTGATTCGCAGCATCATTCAGCAAATCGCTCCAATCGGGGATCATCATCTGCTTCAATTGGTGATCTTCAATCACTGAACTTGATTGATAATTCATTGCCCGAAAGTTTCGATCAGGTATTGGTGCCCCTCTTTCGTTTTTCTCTTCTCCTCTCATCAAACTCAGATTTGTATTGAAAATTCCATACACACACACACCTATATATATATATATATATATATTTTTTATTATGAATTAGAGATTATAGATACATGGATTTGTTTATCCATGTTCAAGCTGCTTTGCAATTTTTGCTTTGAAGTGAAATTGCAGAAACCCTGTTTGTTTATCCATGTTCAAGCTGTTTTCTAAGTAGTTTGTTTTCTAAGTAATTTTCAATAGGTTCACCTATATATAGATTTTCCCATTGTGTTCTTGTCCTGACTTTAAGATTTCCTTGTCCATGTCATGTTTTATTTGTGTTGGTATTCACGCCTCTTAGTTGATAATACCCTTGATCATATATCCAGCCAGCAGCTTTGATGATTATTGTTTTAACAATTTGTAGGATTAGTTGTTTCTTTTTCCGTTGTTTGAATTCTGAAACTGTAAGATGTAAAATCTATCATTGTTCCTTTCATCTTAGATCTCTTTATTATTTTTGTATTTGGTTATTGACATTTATCATTATTATAAAGTTTTTTGTGTTTCTTTATTATTTTTCTTTTTGTAGTTGCTAACCATATTAAAGTAAATTAGTTTTGGGTAATATGAGTATAGATTTCTTATGGTCAAATTAATCATGTAAAACATTTCTAAGTGCATCCTATATTCAATAGGTTAGCATATGCCTCATAACAGGTTAATATCATTGTCTCCATTGTTGTCATTGCCATCGTGGTTGGTTTCGTTATCTTGTGTCTGTGGTTTGTATGGTTATTCCTTTTTCTTTCTTTAATGCTTCATTATGCAAAAAATTGCAAAATTCAGTTAGCATGCTTAAAAGAACTCAGTTTCTTAGAGACAATCCTCAAAGTAAAGTAAAAGAACAAGTTACAAAATTCCTTCATATAATTGGCCATAATTTAAGGAACCGTACGATCAAGTTGTTTTACAGACGATCAGGTGAGACTGTTAGTCGACATTTTCATCAAGTTCTTAAAGCCATTATATCATTGGAAGATACCTTTTTAAAGTAACCTGATGGATTCAACTGCCCTCCAGAGATTAGAAACAATCCCAAGTATTGGCCTTATTTTAAGGTAGTTACATGAATGCAATTAGGGTATATAATATTATATGTTTGGATACAAATAATGAATTTTTACAGGATTGTGTTGGTGTGATTGATGGTACACATTTTCATGTAAGAGTGCCAAACAAGGATGTACAAAGATACCGAGGACGAAAATGCTATCCCACTCAAAATGCTTTGGCTGCATGTTCTTTTGATTTAAAGTTTACATATATCCTTCCGGGATGGGAAGGATCTGCTTCAGACTTGCGAATATTAGATAATGCATTAACAAAAGAAATGGATAAATTGATCATTCCTCTAGGTGATCACTGAACGTGTATATATGCTGATGAATATAAATATATTTTTGTTTTCTTTCAAACTAACATCATTTAGTTACTTGTTGGTCCTAGGGAAATATTACTTAGTAGATGCAGGATTTCAACTAAAAATTGGGTTCCTTGCTCCATATAGAAGTACTCGTTACCATTTGAAGGAGTATAGTGTTCATCAACCAGAAAATTCTTGAGAGCTTTTCAACCTTCGTCATGCATCTTTGCGAAATGCAATTGAAAGAGCCTTTGGTGTCCTAAAGAAAAGGTTTCCAATTTTAGGAAGTGGGACAGAGCCATATTATGATGTTGACACTCAAGCAGATATTGTTTTGGCCTGCTGTATTTTGCACAACTACCTCATGGGTATTGATCCCAATGAAAGTCTTATTGAGGAGGTTGATACAGAGCTTAGAAGAGCACAAGTGCAAACTAACGTGGCTAGATCAAGTTTAGCTGAAGAATGTAGGGAAGGAGAATTGTTAAGGGAACGAATAGCTGCTGACATGTGGAGAGATTATAATATAAATCTTCAATGACAATCAAATTATAATATGGATCTGGAAAACAAAGAGGGGCTGGAAGGGTTATTTGATGTTCTTGTTCTTGTTCTTGCGATGTATCCATTATGTACTCATTTGCTTTACATCAATATAATCTTTTTCTTTTGCTGATAAAACAAAAAATTGACAAGTTAATTATTATTATTTGAATGTTATCTTGGAATGAATTATATTTTAATTTGTTATTGTATTATGTGAAACATTGCGTTTGTTTGGGTGATAATTTGCTACTAGCTATGCTCTTCTTCGGATATGTTTTATGGCATTTTTGAGTGTAGGTGGAAGGTGACCAAGAATGCTCAGTAGAAATTGACAAGAAACATTTGAAATGGAATAATCAAATGGATATTGTTCTTATTGACTCACTCTTGGACCAAATGCTCAAAGGGCAAAAAATTGGTGGTAGTTTTACATCATCTGCTTATAGAGCTGCAAGCAATGCGGTGAGTACCAAGTTTAGCGTACATTGTGATTCCAGTCATATAAGGAATCGGTTGAAGACTTTAAAAAGGAATCTTGCAATGGCTAAAGATATGTTAACAACTGATAGTGGATTTGGATCTAATCATTCAACACAACTGATTGAAGCTACAGCAGGTGTATGGGCAGCTTACCTCAAGGTATATCTAATTGTAAGATTGATGTAGTCCAGTACTAGAAAATTACAATATTTGTTCATCATTATTTAATATAATATTATATATGCTATTCGCTATAGGCAAAGCCTAAAGCTTCTCAGTTTCAACATGCTCCGATTCAAAACTTTCAAAAGTATGTCAACTCTTCGAAAATGATCGAGCAACTGGGAGTCATGCTATAGGTCCAAAAGAAAAGCGACTTCGTTGGGCTGGGCAACAAATTCTTTTGGATGATGAAAATACTAATCATACTGAGTCACTCTCAGAGAATTTTGATGGGATTGGAACTCAAGATGACCAAATTGCTGAAGTATCTTGTTCCCCTAACTCAAAGAAGAGAAAGAATAAATTAGGTGGACACTCTGAGTGAGGAATAAGGTCAATTAAGGAAGGTCTAGATGCAGTTGTAGTAGCGCTTGATCGTGGTAACCTTCGGAACTACACAAATGGACAATTATTTGAGGAGATTGAGAAGGTTAGTGGCATGAGTGATGCTTCTCGAATGAAGGTGTATCAAGTTCTTGCTAAAGAAGTGAGTGATGCTCGAGCATACCTAGAATGCCCTATTGAACGCCGAGGTCTTTGGTTGTCTGTTAAATTCGGATCTTCAATCTTTGATGCGTAGTACTATTTTTCTTTCGTTGGTACTTTTTTATTGAATATTTCAGGGATTTGGTGAACCTATGAAAATATCATTAGGCTTGGATTTTTTGTATGTAGACTCTCTTAGTTGGTGGTTGTAACAAGCCCGCGGGGGACTGTAACAAGCCCGCGGGAGACCTCGCTACAGTTCGGACTCGATTTGTCACGGTTCGTAATCTGAACCAAAGAGTCCAAATCCGGCAAATCGTTTTGAGAAAAACAGATTTTTTTGAAAGAAGTGCTAAACATGGACTGCTTTGCCAGATACAGAGTCGCCACCTAAATATTTTATTTTTGGGAAATTTAGGAAACCCTGACTCGTTGCCAAAGGCCACGTGTCTGTCATCACCAAAGTTGCCTCGGCTCGGGAACTTGGGTACGATTGGGGAAGGTCACTTCGTGAGCACCCCCGCTCGCCCGGTCAAAGACCGGCCTCTACTAACCATGATATCTGTTTTTGAAAACCTTGTATGCTCTTATTCCGATTATTAGCCTAGGTTACTATGTGATGCTCGCAGCAAACAAGTATAGACTGAGTCGCTGAATTGGAACAAAACATTTCATGTTTGTTGTTTGTTTGAAAATGGTTTGATGGTGCTACCCGCAGGTAGGCTAAGACGCGGATTTGCCACCCTCAGGTGGGCTTAGAAAACATGATTTTGCCACTATCTAGTGGGCTTAAAACAAACATTCAACGCATTGTCCCAATTCAAGTAACACAACCTCCACCCACAGGCATTCAAGACAGTTATATCACATAAGCAAATAGCCTCATGGTAAGCATGCTATTCATGGCAACACTCACACGCATGCAAGGATGCTAAAGCATAAAACTCACCGAGTACTCCAAGCCAAAACAAAAATTGATTAGAAATCATGCATGATCCTAGTTATACAGAAATGCCTAATGCAACACATGCAAAGATGCAACTATAGCAGGCTCGGCTATTCTAAACATGGCATATGAAATGCTACAACTAACATGTATTCAATTTGGAATTGAAATACAAATGCAGTTTGTATGATGCGCCGAGCCCGGTGCGTGCAAAACAGATGAATGATGCAAACATGCTGTCATACTGTATGCTAATTGAAATATGCCCTATATCTAACCATCATAAGCGGGTAAATAAAAGGGAAGAAAGACGTGGGATTGGAAGACATACAACCCACTCACCCACACTTATTACAGTTTTGCCCTCGCGCAGAGGGTCCGAATAAATAATACAGTCCGAATGAAAGAATAATACAGTCCGAAATGAAAGAATAATACAGTCCGAAATGAAAGAATAATACAGTCCGAATATTACACAAATCCCTAATTAATTAACAAATTAAACTAAGAAAAACTGTAAACTGGCATGCAAGCCAGGGGGCTGCCTCACTTCTGATGAATGATGTATGCTGGACTGCCTTGCGCGGAAATCCACTGGGATGCCCCAATCAGCCTCTGTTTGCAATGTTTCTCGAAATGCGTGTCAGACTCCGAAAAGTTGCTAATTCTTCATTTTGCTGCAACAGAGAGCAGGAAAGGGCATAGCAATGTATTTCACAATATATGCATGCCTCGATTCTCATGCCACCAATCACGCATAACGATGCATGATGGCCGAGGAGTCGGATTGCACAACTCAATATAGGATGAATGTAGATGAATGCTACGACAAAACCTAACTCCATCATGGTGTAGACACCCCATTTTTGACCGACCTTAAGACTCAGACGTCACCGATTGAGCGCTCGGTGATGTTGCATATTGTGCTTGTTCAGAAGTCTCAGAGTCGCGGCCGTGCGCCCTGCCTCCGGACTTCCGAACCCTCTTCTGTGCCTTGCCTCGGTTTGCGAACCAGACTCGTTTTCTCTGTTTTCTTTCCTGAGGGGAGGGAGAGGTCCCGTAGACCATCTCTCAGTGGCCGTGGGCTACATTTCGTGGCCGTAGGCCATTTTGCCCATTTCGGAGCCCGGTTCCCGATTTTCGGAGCCGTCAGCCGTGTGCCTCGGTTCGGGACCACCCAACCATCTCCGATTCCTCCGGTTCTTGGCATCCATCTCATTTAATCCCTAATGAGGGACACTGGGGTCTTAGATACCCACTTCGTGGCCGAATGCCACTTTCGGTGCTTAACAGCCTATTTTCGGGACCCCGAACTGCGTGTTTTGGTCCCCGAGCATTCGTTTTGCATCGGTTTTCGTTCATTTTTGGCAGGTACGTCTGTTTTATCATAACGAGGGACACTGGGGTCTTAGATACCCACTTCGTGGCCAAACACCACTTTCGGTGCTTAACGGCCGGTTTTCGGGACCCCGAACTGCGTGTTTTAGTCCCCGAGCATTCGTTTTGCATCGGTTTTCGTTCATTTTTGGCAGGTACCTCTGTTTTAACCCCAGGAAGATCACTGGAGGGTGGGAGGCTAGCAATTGTCTCAGCAACCTGTTATGCTCTTCCGGCGCCCCCCCGGCGCCCGTTTTTCTCACTTTCGGGCTAATGTTGAACACCCTAGGGCCATTTTCTTCGAGCCAAAACCACATATTTGTGTTGTACACACATGGGAGGACCCTAAAAACACATGGCCGGCCATTAATTCTTCTTTTCATTTTTGAACCTCTTTTAAAGTGGATCCGGGAAGGAGAAAAGTCTGCGCGGCTTCACCGAAACGGGCGTAACTCTTTGCACAAGAGGAATTAAAATATGAGGCCACCACCATTGGAAAGCTTACTTCCGGGGCTTCATTTTGCGCTCAAGAATATCCTAAGTCCAAATCCGGGGGGAGGAGATATGGTTGATTGAAGTAAGGCATCACTCCGGTTGAACCGAAATCTGCGCGGCTTCACGGAAACGGGCATAACTTTTTCCACAGGAGGAATTTTGATGCAAGGTTTGTTCCATTGGAAATATAACTTCCGGGGATTCAATTTGGACACTTGAATGGCCACATTTGGACTTCCCTAGCACCCACCGGCCAGCCTTCTTCCCGACAGCTTTTTTTTTACTAGCTGGCCGGCCAGAAAACCTAGCTGGCCGGCCACCTGCAACTAAAGCACCTTTTTGCCCACCTTTTCTTCGATTTTCTTGCCTATATAGCTGGCCCCCCAGCTCTTGTAGAAGGGTTGGAAAATATCTCTCAAGGATATACATTGATATCTCTCCAAAACCTCCAAAATCCTTAAGTTTTGGCCTCATTTGTTCATCAACACCAAGCACTACCTTCACCACTTCCATTTCAGCAGCAAAGGAAGGTTTTTCAGTGGCTAAGAAGCAACAAACTCAAGTCAAGAAGCAAAGAAAGACTTGTCTTCAAGGGTAAGTCTCAAATCCCCTCTTTTACACCACTTTCTTGCCTCATTTCTTAACCTTACTTGCTCACTGTTTTGAGCTCCGACCAATACTGAAAGTGGTCTTATTTTGATCTATTCTTGAGGTTTGTTTAAGGGCTCAACTCTATTTGAGCCCTCCATCTTACACTTCTTTCAATATCCCCTTATATGCCTTTATTTTGCATTGAATATTTGGCCTATGTGTGATCTGAATTGGAGCATCTCATGAACTGATATTGTGCTTATTTTGAGCCCCTCTTCAACATTGAAGAAGGGCTCAACCTTGTTTTCATGCTCCATGTGCCACTTGCTTTGAATCCATGTTTTGCTCTTGTTTTTGCATGAAATATCTAGCTTATGAGTGATCTGTTTTCGAGCATGACATAAACTGTGAGTGGGCCTATTTTGAGACCCTCTTCAACATTGAAGAAGGGATCAACCCTGTTTGGCCTCTCTATCATGCACTTGCTTCACAATTCCTTCAATTTACCGTAAACTTGCATGATTTGTTTGACCTACATGAAGTCTGTTTTGGAACATGTCATGAACTGTGAGTGAGCTTATTTTGTGTCCCTCTACAATATTGTAGAAGGAATCAACTTTGTTTGGGGTCTCCATGTTATACTTGCCTTTATGTCTCTCTTTGACCCCATTTTGCATGCCTTTTTGAGCTTACCTAGCTTCTGTTTTCGGCCATCATCAGTACTGAAAATATCCATATTTTAGCCTTCTTGTCATATCTCATTGAGGGTCTTGTTTTTTGATGAATATTTGGGGTACTTCATGTTATAGCCTTATATATCCTCATTCTTGCATAGCATTTTTAGCATGGTTTCATACTGATTGGGGGTTATCATCTACTGTAAATGTGCATATTTTTAGTCCCTCATCAGTGTTGTAGAAGGGTACTTTTCCATTTGAGCATCGCATGTATCACTTGCTTCAATACCCCTCTCTTGGCTCGTATTTTTGCATGCTATTGTTGCCCTATCCATGCTTGCTATTTAGCCCTTTTTGTGACTGAAAAATGCTATTTTGGGGGCTGCCTTGATACTTTTTTGCATGTCATGTACCAATTATGCATGTTTAGTATGGCTATAGGCCATTCCGGGTGCTTATTATCGCATTTCGGGACCATTCCGGGCATTCGGTGTCATTTCCCCGCCTTTTGGGACTGTTTTGCATCATTTGTAAGTGTTGAAATTCCATTTGCATGTTTGCATATCATTTTCCATGTCATTTCACGCTTAAACGCATTGCCTCGGTTTGCGTGCCCGTGTGCACGCATTTCGAGGCGCCTCATTTTCATCCGCCGGCCTCTCATGTGAGTGTGGCTGAGGCCCCCTCATGTTAGTATAAGTCCATTTCGTATTTCGTATGTCGTTTCATGCTTTAATGCATTGTCTCAGTTTGCGCGCCCGTGGGCACGCATTTCGAGGCACTCCTTTTTTATCCGACGGCCTCCCGTATGAGAGTGGCTGAGGTCCTCTCATGTTGGTATAAGTCCATTCTGCATTCTACATGCTATTTTCGCATCTTTGCATTCCGTATGCTATTTTCTCGATTTGCGTGCCCGCGGGCACGCACTTTAAGACATCTCATTTTAGCCTCATCACATATCATTTCCATGTCATTCTGAATTCTGTATGCCATTTTAGTCTTATCACATTGTGTATGTCATTGCCTCGGTTTGCGTGCCAGTGTGCACGCATTTTGAGGCGCTTCGTTTTCATCCATCGGCCTCCCGTGTGAGTGTGGCTGAGGCTCTCTCATGTTGGTGTAAGTCCATTTCGCATTCTGTATGTCATTTTAATCTCATTGCATTGCGTATGTCATTGCCTCGGTTTGCGTGCCAGTGTGCACGCATTTCGAGGCGCTTCATTTTCATCCATCGGCCTCTTATGTGAGTGTGGCTGAGGCTCACTCATGTTAGTGTAAGTCCATTTTGCATTTTGCATATCATTTTAGCTTCATTCCATTCCGTATGCCATTTTCTCGGTTTGCGTGCCCGTGGGCACGCATTTCGAGACATCTCATTTTTAGTCTCATTGTATATCATTTTTCATGTCATTTCATGCCTTTATGTCATCGCCTCGGTTTGCGTGCCCATTCGGCACGCATTTCGAGGCATCTCACTTTCATAGCATTGTGCATGCTAGGATTGTATATTAGCTGTATTTCATGCATATCATGCATATTGCATCGTGTTCGGGATAGGAGTTAGCCCGGGCACGAGAAACGAGGCACGTTTCGTACTCCGAGTGACGGAACGGGTCTCAATTCCCAAGCCACCGACACTCCGGATTACCTATGATGGAGTTAGGTTTTGTTGTAGCATTCATCTGCATTGCACCCTATATTGAGTTGTGCAATCCGATTCCTCGGCCATCATGCATCGATATGCGTGATTGGTGGCACGAGGATCGAGGCATGCATATATTTGTGAAATACATTGCTATGCCCCTTTCCTGCTCTCTGTTGCAGTAAAATGAGGAATCAGCAACTTTTCGGAGTCTGGCGCGCATTTCGAGGAACATTGCAAAACAGAGGCTAATTGGGGCATCCCAGTGGATTTCCAAAAAGGCAGCCCAGCATACATCATTCAGCAGAAGTGAGGCAGCCCCTGGCTTTCATGCCAGTTTAAAGCTTTCTTAGTTTAATTTGTTAATTAATTAGAAGCCTGTATTATTTGGACTGTATTATTCGGACTGTAATATTCTTTTATTCGGACTGTATTATTTATTCGGACCCTCTGCGCGAGGGCAAAATTGTAATAAGTGTGGGTGAGTGTGATGTATGTCTTCCAACCCCACGTCTTTCTCCCTTTTATTTACCCGCTTACGATGGTTAGATATAGGGCATATTTCAATTAGCATACAGTATGACAGCATGTTTGCATCATTCATCTGTTTTGCACGCACCGGGCTCGGCGCATCATACAAACTGCATTTGTATTTCAATTCCAAATTGAATACGTGTTAGTTGTAGCATTCCATATGCCATGTTTAGGATAGCCGAGCCTGCTATAGTTGCATTATTGCATGTGTTGCATTAGGCATTCCTGTATAATCAGGATCATGCATGATTTCTAATGAGCTTTTGTTTTGGCTTGGAGTACTCGGTGAGTTTTATGCTTTAGCATCCTTGCATGCATGTGAGTGTTGCCATGATAGCACGCTTACCATGAGGCTAACTGCTTATGTGATATAACTGCCTTGAATGCCTGTGGGTGGAGGCTGAGTTACTTGGATTGGACAATTCATCAAATGTTTGTTTTAAGCCCACTAGATAGTGGCAAAATCATGTTTTCTAAGCCCACCTGAGGGTGGCAAATCCGCGTCTTAGCCTACCTGCGGGTAGCACCATCAAACCATTTTCAAACAAACAAACATGAAATGTTTTGTTCCAATTCGGGCGACTCAGTCTATACTTGTATGCTGTGCGCATCACATAGTAACCTAGGCTAATAACCGGAATAAGAACATACAATGTTTTCAAAAACAGATATCATGGTTAGTAGAGGCCGGTCTTTGACCGGGCGAGCGGGGGTGCTCACGAAGTGACCTTCCCCAATCGTACCCAAGTTCCCGAGCCGAGGCAACTTTGGTGATGACGGACACGTGGCCTTTGGCATCGAGTCAGGGTTTCCTAAATTTTCCAAAAATAAAATATTTAGGTGGCGACTCTGTATCTGGCAAAGTAGTCCATGTTTGGCACTTCTTTCAAAAAATCTGTTTTCAAAACGATTTGCCGGATTTGGACTCTTTGGTTCAAGATTAAGAACCGTGACATTTGAGTCCTTCGAACTGTAGTGACCCAATATCGAACCAGAACGGGAGGGACTCGCACTCCTTTTCCCCGGGATGCGTTCGGGGACGTCTACAGTTTCTGGCGACTCCGCTGGGGATTTAGAGAACTTGACTCGAACTCATGATATTTGTTTTTGACTACACTTGTGTTTCTTTGCATTGCATTTGCATTGGTGCGCCTAGGACACCGTGTTTGCCATATGCCATTCCCGAACGATTTGCCGGAGGCTTGTCTTGTCAAGGCATGTCCATAAGGCTGATCGGCTCTGGGCTCTGACAGCATGGGAACAAAACCCGGTTTTACCGGGGCACCCTTTTTGACCATTCGACCTAGTGCATATTCGGATCCATAGCGACCATTCCAAACTAGGACAGGTTGCTTACCCGTTTATAGGTTGTTTGAAACCGCTGCGTGCGTAGTGAAACCCTAGCTCCTGACAAAATAGGACAGGGAAACCCTACCCCCAACATAGGGGTGTTTTGGCCCTCACTTATCTGTTATGTGCTTGTTAGAGTGCGTCTCTACAGGAATGCATGTATCAGTTTGCAAGTTTAGGCATCAGGCCCGCGGGCACCAGTTCAGTATTTTGGGATTCAGTTTACCTGAGGGTAACAGTTTACAGGCAGAATTTTGGGGGCAGAATTCAGTAGGGGCACAGTCATCCTACTATGCTCGTATCTGTTTTGGTGAAGTTAGGCTGAGATGCTGCATGTTTTCCCTTTTGCTAGGTAGTCTTGGAACCATAGCTTCAGAAGGCTCCGATATCCCCCGGGTACATTGGACTAGTGCTGATAGACTTTGTTAAGTCAGAGATTCAATTCAAGGGCAACCAGTGTTCTTTCGCTGAGGCAAGGCAAAGAAGGACCAGACAGGGCTCATTGGTTCATCTGATCCGACAGTCACCAGTCACATCATCAGTAGACCCGTGATGGCACAGGGTTCGGAAGAATTTGTGGCCATGATAGCAGCGCTAAATCAGGGAACTGCAATGCAAGATAAGACCAGTGCTGAAACGCAACGCCCATCTGGGGCATCTGCCTCACACCCAGCTTCGGGACCCCAGACGAACTTTGACCCACTTTTGCCAGCTGAAGATTCGCAAGGCCTTTCCAAACCTGCTAAAGTCAACACAGTCGCCATAGCCGACCCTTTTGCCAAGGCCAGCCTACAAATAGCCAGCCCAGCCCGAGCTCAAGGTAGATTTTTCACCCCCCTCCATATGAGCCTAACCAGCGCATTCAAAGTCCTGATGGAAAGAGGGCATCTCAAACCCCTTAATCCTCAACCTTTGCCAAACCCACTCCCTGCCAGACATAACCCCGGCAAATACTGTGTATATCATCAGCAGCGCGGCCATGGCACCGATGGTTGCTACCGCCTTCGTCATGAGATCCAGAATCTCATTGACAACCGGACAATAGCTCCATTTCAAAACCCCAAGGACCAAGTATCTCATCCACATCCCAACCTCAACCATACACTGCCACCCACCTACAACCCCAGTATATACCCCCCGACCCATATACTCAAGCCCGAGATGTTTATCCCGGAAAGCATGGGCTTAAGCACGATGGATGCACTTGAACCCCAATCATCTCAAACCCGTGAGCCCACTACTTCCGAGCTGATGAGGATGATTGAAGATCTTCAGAGAACAGTGGCGGATTTAGCCTTTGGAGTTTTGGCTCCATCATCAACCACATCGCCTACCAGGGAGTTCATGTCAAAAGGCTCCCCAAGCTTGGGACAGGCTGCATTGGGAGAAGGCAAATCCCTTGGCAAAGTGGAGGCGAGTGGAAAGAACAAGGTAGGGGCGGGCATGGATCCCCATGAACATCTTCTGTTCGCTGTTGAGGCTTTGAAAGCCGAGGGACTGAACAATGAGCAAGTCCTCGCAGTTGTTGCAAAAGCTGTGGATGACACTTTCGCCACTCAAGTTGGGGGCAGTTTGAATCAAGAGGCAAGCCGGGAAAAGGCCGTTGTACCAGAAATGATCCTGTTAGCTCTAACCCTCCGCTCGGAAGAGATCAGCAAACTGGGCCAATACGTGCCAATCCCTTCGCTGGTGCGCCCAGTAAAAATTCACAAGCCTTGAAGTACCAACCCCGAGGTCGGAGGGTCTTCCATGCCCTCTATAGGCCTTTGTCCAAAGCTTTTCAAATCCTTGTGGGACAAGGCCATCTCGAACCCCTTGAGCCTCGACCTCTCCCGAACCCTCTTCTGGCTACACATGATGCTACCCAGTACTGCGCGTACCATCAGCAAACTGGCCATACTACCGACGACTGCTTCCGTCTTCGCCATGAAGTACAGGATCTGTTTGACAACGGGGTTGTCCTCCCGCCAAGCCCTGCAAAGTCTATCGGCACTGGATCGGTGAACTTAGGGAAATAATGTAATTATGTTGATCGGGGGATGAACCACCTGCGGGCGGCGCTCGATTAACTCCAGATATGGTGGGTAGCATGCACTGTTTTGAGCACATTTGCGAATGTTGTTAATTTGTACTTTCTGACTTGGGTATTGGGTCAGTCTCGTTGTGTTGTACAGAGTTAGTCTTTTCTTATTTAGTCTTTTCTTAGTCTTTTCTTATTGAGTCAAGACTAACTCTGTACAACACAACGAGACTGACCCAATACCCAAGTCAGAAAGTACAAATTAACAACATTCGCAAATGTGCTCAAAACAGTGCATGCTACCCACCATATCTGGAGTTAATCAAGCGCCGCCCGCAGGTGGTTCATCCCCCGATCACATAATTACATTATTTCCCTAAGTTCACCGATCCAGTGCCGATAGACTTTGCAGGGCTTGGCGGAGGACAACCCCGTTGTCAAACAGATCCTGTACTTCATGGCGAAGACGGAAGCAGTCGTCGGTAGTATGGCCAGTTTGCTGATGGTACGCGCAGTACTGGGTAGCATCATGTGTAGCCAGAAGAGGGTTCGAGAGAGGTCGAGGCTCAAGGGGTTCGAGATGGCCTTGTCCCACAAGGATTTGAAAAGCTTTGGACAAAGGCCTATAGAGGGCATGGAAGACCTCCGACCTCGGGGTTGGTACTTCAAGGCTTGTGAATTTTTACTGGGCGCACCAGCGAAGGGATTGGCACGTATTGGCCCAGTTTGCTGATCTCTTCCGAGCGGAGGGTTAGAGCTAACAGGATCATTCCTGTAGAGACGCACTCTAACAAGCACATAACAGATAAGTGAGGGCCAAAACACCCCTATGTTGGGGTAGGGTTTCCCTGTCCTATTTTGTCAGGAGCTAGGGTTTCACTACGCACGCAGCGGTTTCAAACAACCTATAAAACGGGTAAGCAACCTGTCCTAGTTTGGAATGGTCGCTATGGATCCGAATATGCACTAGGTCGAATGGTCAAAAAGGGTGCCCCGGTAAAACCGGGGTTTGTGTTCCCATGCTGTCAGAGCCCAGAGCCGATCAGCCTTATGGACATGCCTTGACAAGACAAGCCTCCGGCAAATCGTTCGAATGGCATATGGCAAAACCGTTCCTAGGCGCACCAATGCAAATGCAATGCAAAGAAACACACAAGTGTAGTCAAAAACAAATATCATGAGTTCGAGTCAAGTTCTCTAAATCCCCAGCGGAGTCGCCAGAAACTGTAGACGTCCCCGAACGCATCCCGGGGAAAAGGAGTGCGAGTCCCTCCCGTTCTGGTTCGATATTGGGTCACTACAGTTCGAAGGACTCAAATGTCACGGTTCTTAATCTTGAACCAAAGAGTCCAAATCCGGCAAATCGTTTTGAAAATAGATTTTTTTGAAAGAAGTGCCAAACATGGACTACTTTGCCAGATACAGAGTCGCCACCTAAATATTTTATTTTTGGGAAATTTAGGAAACCCTGACTCGGTGCCAAAGGCCACGTGTCCGTCATCACCAAAGTTGCCTCGGCTCGGGAACTTGGGTACGATTGGGGAAGGTCACTTCGTGAGCACCCCCGCTCGCCCGGTCAAAGACCGGCCTCTACTAACCATGATATCTGTTTTGAAAACATTGTATGTTCTTATTCCGGTTATTAGCCTAGGTTACTATGTGATGCGCACAGCATACAAGTATAGACTGAGTCGCCCGAATTGGAACAAAACATTTCATGTTTGTTTGTGAAAATGGTTTGATGGTGCTACCCGCAGGTAGGCTAAGACGCGGATTTGCCACCCTCAGGTGGCTTAGAAAACATGATTTTGCCACTATCTAGTGGGCTTAAAACAAACATTTGATGAATTGTCCAATCCAAGTAACTCAGCCTCCACCCACAGGCATTCAAGGCAGTTATATCACATAAGCAGTTAGCCTCATGGTAAGCGTGCTATCATGGCAACACTCACATGCATGCAAGGATGCTAAAGCATAAAACTCACCGAGTACTCCAAGCCAAAAAAAAGCTCATTTAGAAATCATGCATGATCCTGATTATACAGGAATGCCTAATGCAACACATGCAATAATGCAACTATAGCAGGCTCGGCTATCCTAAACATGGCATATGGAATGCTACAACTAACACGTATTCAATTTGGAATTGAAATACAAATGCAGTTTGTATGATGCGCCGAGCCCGGTGCGTGCAAAACAGATGAATGATGCAAACATGCTGTCATACTGTATGCTAATTGAAATATGCCCTATATCTAACCATCGTAAGCGGGTAAATAAAAGGGAGAGAAGAAAGACTGGGGTTGGAAGACATACATCACACTCACCCACACTTATTACAATTTTGCCCTCGCGCAGAGGGTCCGAATAAATAATACAGTCCGAATAAAAGAATATTACAGTCCGAATAATACAGTCCAAATAATACAGGCTTCTAATTAATTAACAAATTAAACTAAGAAAGCTTTAAACTGGCATGCAAGCCAGGGGCTGCCTCACTTCTGCTGAATGATGTATGCTGGGCTGCCTTTTTGGAAATCCACTGGGATGCCCCAATTAGCCTCTGTTTTGCAATGTTCCTCGAAATGCGCGCCAGACTCCGAAAAGTTGCTGATTCCTCATTTTACTGCAACAGAGAGCAGGGAAAGGGGCATAGCAATGTATTTCACAAATATATGCATGCCTCGATCCTCGTGCCACCAATCACGCATATCGATGCATGATGGCCGAGGAATCGGATTGCACAACTCAATATAGGGTGCAATGCAGATGAATGCTACAACAAAACCTAACTCCATCATAGGTAATCCGGAGTGTCGGGGCTTGGAATTGAGACCCGTTCCGTCACTCGGAGTACGAAACGTGCCTCGTTTCCCGTGCCCGGGCTAACTCCTATCCCGAACACGATGCAATATGCATGATATGCATGAAATACAGCTAATATACAATCCTAGCATGCACAATGCTATGAAAGTGAGATGCCTCGAAATGCGTGCCGATATGGGCACGCAAACCGAGGCGATGACATAAAGGCATGAAATGACATGAAAAATGATTATACAATGAGACTAAAAATGAGATGTCTCGAAATGCGTGCCCACGGGCACGCAAACGAGAAAAATGGCATACGGAATGGAATGAAGCTAAAATGATATGCAAAATGCAAAATGGACTTACACTAACATGAGTGAGCCTCAGCCACACTCACATAAGAGGCCGATGGATGAAAATGAAGCGCCTCGAAATGCGTGCACACTGGCACGCAAACCGAGGCAATGGACATACGCAATGCAATGAGATTAAAATGACATACAGAATGCGAAAGACTTACACCAACATGAGAGAGCCTCAGCCACACTCACACGGGAGGCCGATGATGAAAACGAAGCGCCTCAAAATGCGTGCACACTGGCACGCAAACCGAGGCAATACATACACAATGTGATAAGACTAAAATGGCATACAGAATTCAGAATGACATGGAAATGATATGTGATGAGGCTAAAATGAGATGTCTCGAAGTGCGTGCCCTGCGGGCACGCAAACGAGAAAATGGCATACGGAATGCAAAGATGCGAAAATAGCATGTAGAATGCAGAATGGACTTATACCAACATGAGAGGACCTCAGCCACTCTCATACGGGAGGCCGTCGGCAATAAAAAAGGAGTGCCTCGAAATGCGTGTCCACGGGCGCGCAAACCAGACAATGCATTAAAGCATGAAACGACATACGAAATACGAAAGACTAATACTAACATGAGGGCCTCAGCCACACTCACATGAGAGGCCGGCGGATGAAAATGGGCGCCTCGAAATGCGTGCATAACGGCACGCAAACCGAGGCAAATGCGTTTAAGCGTGAAATGACATGGAAAATGATATGCAAACATGCGAAATGGAATTTCAACACTTACAAATGATGCAAAACAGTCCCAAGAAGCGAGGGGGGAAATGACACCGAATGCCGGAATGGTCCCGAAATGCGATAATAAGCACCCAGAATGCCTATAGCCATACCTAAACATGCATAATTGGTACATGACATGCAAAAAAGTAGCAAGGCAGCCCCCCAAAATAGCATTTTTCAGTCACCAAAAAGGCTAAATAGCAAGCATGGATAGGGCAACAATAGCATGCAAAAATACGAGCCAAGAGAGGGGTATTGAAGCAAGTGATACATGCGATGCTCAAATGGAAAAGTACCCTTCTACAACACTGATGAGGGACTAAAAATATGCACATTTACAGTAGATGATAACCCCCAAATCAGTATCAACCATGCTAAAAATGCTATGCAAGAATGAGGATATATAAAGCTATAACATGAAGTACCCAAATATCATCAAAACAACAAAAAACCTCAATGAGATATGACAAGAAGGCTAAAATATGAATATTTTCAGTACTGATGATGGCCGAAAACAGAAGAAGCTAGGTAAGCTCAAAAAGGCATGCAAAATGGGGTCAAAGAGAGACATAAAGGCAAGTATAACATGGAGACCCCAAACAAAGTTGATTCTTCTACAATATTGTAGAGGGACACAAAATAAGCTCACTCACAGTTCATGACATGTTCCAAAACAGACTTCATGTAGGTCAAACAAATCATGCAAGTTTACGGTAAATTGAAGGAATTGTGAAGCAAGTGCATGATAGAGAGGCCAAACAGGGTTGAGTCCTTCTTCAATGTTGAAGAGGGGCTCAAAATAGGCCCACTCACAGTTTATGTCATGCTCGAAACAGATCACTCATAAGCTAGATATTTCATGCAAAAACAAGAGCAAAACATGGATTCAAAGCAAGTGGCACATGGAGCATGAAAACAAGGTTGAGCCCTTCTTCAATGTTGAAGAGGGGCTCAAAATAAGCACAATATCAGTTCATGAGATGCTCCAATTCAGATCACACAAGGGCCAAATATTCAATGCAAAATAAAGCATATAAGGGATATTGAAAGAAGTGTAAGATGGAGGGCTCAAATAGAGTTGAGCCCTTAAACAAACCTCAAGAATAGATCAAAATAAGACCACTTTCAGTATTGGTCTGAGCTCAAACAGTGAGCAAGTAAGGTTAAGAAATGAGGCAAGAAAGTGGTGTAAAAGAGGGGGATTTGAGACTTACCCTTGAAGACAAGTCTTTCTTTGCTTCTTGACTTGAGTTTGTTGCTTCTTAGCCACTGAAAAACCTTCCTTTGCTGCTGAAATGGAAGTGGTGAAGGTAGTGCTTGGTGTTGATGAACAAATGAGGCCAAAACTTAAGGTTTTTGGAGGTTTGAAGAGATATCAATGTATATCCTGA
Organism: Camellia japonica; assembly: GCA_030407325.1. Lineage (NCBI taxonomy): Eukaryota > Viridiplantae > Streptophyta > Magnoliopsida > Ericales > Theaceae > Camellia > Camellia japonica. The sequence goes on along the minus strand of JAPPVO010006057.1, from coordinate 4,512 downwards.
GAGAGATATTTTCCAACCCTTCTACAAGAGCTGGGGGGCCAGCTATATAGGCAAGAAAATCGGAGAAAAGGTGGGCAAAAAGGTGCTTTAGTTGCAGGTGCCGGCCAGCTAGGTTTTCTGGCCGGCCAGCTAGTAAAAAAAAAGCTGTCGGAAGAAGGCGGCCGGTGGGTGCTAGGGAAGTCCAAATGTGGCCATTCAAGTGTCCCAAATTGAAGCCCCGGAAGTTATCTTTCCAATGGCACAAACCTTGCATCAAAATTCCTCCTGTGGAAAAGTTATGCCCGTTTCTGTGAAGCCGCGCAGATTTCGGTCAACCGGAGTGATGCCTTACTTCAATCAACCATATCTCCTCTCCCCGGATTTGGAATTAGGATATTCTTGAGCGCAAATGAAGCCCCGGAAGTAAGCTTTCCAATGGTGGTGGCCTCATATTTTTAATTCCTCTTGTGCAAAGAGTTACGCCCGTTTCGGTGAAGCCGCGCAGACTTTTCTCCCTCCCGGATCCACTTTCAAAGAGGTTAAAAATGAAAAGAAGAATTAATGGCCGGCCATGTGTTTTTTAGGGTCCTCCCATTTGTGTACAACACAAATATGTGGTTTTGGCTCGAAAAAAATGCCCTAGGGTGTTCAACATTAGCCCGAAAGTGAGAAAAAACGGGCGCCGGGGCGCCGGAAGAGCATAACAGGTTGCTGAGACAATTGCTAGCCTCCCACCCTCCAGTGATCTTCCTGGGGATAAAATAGAGGACCTGCCAAAAATGAACAAAAACCGATGCAAAACGAATGCTCGGGGAATAAACACGCAGTTCGGGTCCCGAAAACGGCCGTTAAGCACCGAAAGTGGTGTTGGCCACGAAGTGGGTATCAGACCCCAGTCCCTCGTTATGATAAAAACTGAGGTACCTGCCAAAAATGAACGAAAACCGATGCAAAACGAATGCTCGGGACCAAAACACGCAGTTCGGGGTCCCGAAAATAGGCTGTTAAGCACCGAAAGTGGCATTCGGCCACGAAGTGGGTATCTAGACCCAGTGTCCCTCATTAGGGATTAAATGAGATGGATGCCAAGAACCGGAGGAATCGGAGATGGTTGGGTGGTCCCGAACCGAGGCACACGGCCTGACGGCTCGAAAACGGGAACCGGGCTCCGAAATGGGCAAAATGGCCTACGGCCACGAAATGTAGCCACGGCCACTGAGAGATGGTCTACGGGACCTCTCCCTCCCTCAGGAAAGAAAACAGAGAAAACCGAGTCTGGTTCGCAAACCGAGGCAAGGCACAGAAGAGGGTTCGGAAGTCCGTAGGCAGGGCGCACGGCCGCGACTCTGAGACTTCTGAACAAGCACAATATGCAACATCACCGAGCGCTCAATCGGTGACGTCTGAGTCTTAAGGTCGGTCAAAAATGGGGTGTCTACACATGGGTGATCCGGAGTGTCGGTGACTTGGGAATTGAGACCCGTTCCGCCACTCGGAGTACGAAACGTGCCTCGTTTCCCGTGCCCGGGCTAACTCCTATCCGAACACGATGCAGTATGCATGATATGCATGAATGCAACTAAAATACAATCCTAGCATGCACAATGCTATGAAAATGAGATGCCTCGAAATGCGTGCACGCGGGCACGTAAACCGAGACGATGATCCCAAGGCATGAAATAGCATGGAATGATATGTAATGAGGCTAAAATGAGATGTCTCAAAGTGCTGCCCGCGGGCACGCAAACCGAGAAAATGGCATACGGAATGCAATGAAGCTAAAATGATATGCAAATGCAAAATGGACTTACACTAACATGAGTGAGCCTCAGCCACACTCACATAAGGCCGTCGGATAAAAAAGAAGGTGCCTCGAAATGCGTGCCCACGGGCGCAAACCGAGGCGATGGATACGGAATGCAAAATGACATGGAAAATGATATGTAATGAGGCTAAAATGAGATGTCTCGAAGTGCGTGCCCGCGGGCACGCAAGCCGAGAAAATGGCATACGGAATGCAATGAAGCTAAAATGAGATATGCGACGCAAGATGGACTTATACCAATATGAGAGAAGCCTCAGCCCTACTCACATAAGAGGCCGTCGGATAAAAAAGGAGGTGCCTCAAAATGTGTGCCCACGGGCGCGCAAACCGAGGCGATGCATACGGAATGCAAAATGACATGGAAAATGATATGCAAACATGCAAATGGAATTTCAGCACTTACAAATGATGCAAAACAGTCCCGAAAAGCGGGGAAATGACACCAAATGCCCGGAATGGTCCGAAATGCGATAATAAGCACGGAATGGCTATAGCATACTAAACATGCATAATTGGTACATGACATGCAAAACAGTAGCAAGGCAGCCCCAAATAGCATTCTTTATAGTACAACAAGGCGAAATAGTGAGCATAGATAGGACAACAATAGCATGCAAAAATACGGGCCAAGAGAGGGGTATTGAAGCAAGTGATGCATGCGATGCCCAAACTGAAAAGTACCCTTCTACAACACTGATGAGGGACCAAAAATATGCATATTTACAGTAGATGACATCCCCAAATCAGTATGTAAACATGGTAAAAATGCTATGCAAGAATGAGGATATATAGGGCTATAACATGAGGTACCCCAAACATTCATCAAACCAGAAAAGATCTTAATGAAATATGTCAAGAAGATCAAAATATGGATATTTTCAGTATGATGATGGCCGAAAACAGAAGCTAGATAAGCTTAAAAAAGCATGCAAAAGGGGGTCAAAGAGAGATATAAAGACAAGTATAACATGGAGACCCCAAACAAGACTAATCCCTTCTACAATATTGTAGAGGGACACAGAATAAGCTCACTCACAGTTCATGACATGTTCCAAAACAGACTTCATGTAGGTCAAATAAATCATGCAAGTTTACGGTAAATATGAGAAATTATGAAGCAAATGCATGATAGAGGGGCCAAAAAGGGTTGAGCCTTCTTCAATGTTGAAGAGGGGCTCAAAAATAGTCCACTCACAGTTTACCTTATGCTCGAAAACAGATCACTCATAAGCTAGATATTTCATGCAAAAACAAGAGCAAAATGGATTCAAAGCAACTTGCATATGGAGCATGAAAACAAGGTTGAGCCCTTCTTAAATGTTGAAGAGGGGCTCAAAATAAGCACAATATCAGTTCATGAGATGCTCCAATTCAGATCAAACATAGGCCAAATATTCAATGCAAAATAATGGCATATAAGAGGATATTGAAAGAAGTGCAAGATGGAGGGCTCAAACAGAGTTGAGCCCTTAAACAAACATCAAGAATAGCTCAAAATAGGACCACTTTCAGTATTGGTCGGAGCTCAAAACAGTGAGCAAGTAGGGTTAAGAAAAGAGGCAAGAAAGTGGTGTAAAAGAGAGGGATTGAGACTTACCCTTGAAGACCTTTCTTTCTTTGCTTCTTGGCTTGAAGAAATGTTGCTTCTAAGCCTTCAAGAACCTCTCCTTGTTGCTGGAAATGGAGTGTGATGGTCATGCTTGATGATGATGAACAAAAGGCACCAAAACTTGAAGATTTGAGAGAAATGGATAGGGATAGGTGTATGTATGCTTAAAGCCAAATTTTCTAACCTCTCTACAATGTTGGAGCTGCTGTTATAAAGGCCAAAGAGGGGGAGGCAAGTGGAGGGAAATGCACCCAAGTATTCCCTCCAAAAATATCCCCTGGATACAGATATTTCTGGGGGAACAGCTATGCAGCTGTAAGGAACACACCCCAAGGAGCATGGCCGGCCAAGTGCTTTTTCTGCAGGTGGCGGCCGGCCACCCCCTATGGCCGGCCGGCCAAGGGTAAAAATGAAGTGAAGATTTGCTGGCCGGCCACCACACATTGGTGGCCTCCCATGTGTGCTGAACAAGACCCTGTGGTTCAATTTTGACAACTCTGAAACAGGAGAGAGAATAGGCCAATTCAAAGAGGGGTTCAAAAGGTTCAATGAGAATTACTGGCCGGCATATGTTTTTAGGGTCCTCCCATGTGTGTACATCACAAATATGTGGTTTTGGCTCGAAGAAAATGGCCCTAGGGTGTTCAACATTAGCCCGGAAGTGAGAAAAACGGGCGTCGGGGGGCGCCGGAAGAGCATAACAGGTTGCTTGGACAATTACTAGCCTCCCACCTCCAGTGATCTTCCTTATGAGAAAACAGAGGTACCTGCCAAAAATGAACGAAAACCGATGCAAAACGAATGCTCGGGACCAAAACACGCAGTTCAAGGTCCCGAAAATAGGCTGTAAGCACGAAAGTGGCATTCGGCACGAAGTGGGTATCTAAGACCCAGTGTCCCTCGTTATGAATAAAACAGAGGTACCTGCCAACATGAACAAAAACCGATGCAAAACGAATGCTCGGGACCAAAACACGCAGTTCGGGGTCCGAAAACCGGCCGTTAAGCACCGAAAGTGGTGTTTGGCCACGAAGTGGGTATCTAAGACCCAGTGTCCTCGAAAGGGAGTAAATGAGATGCATGCCAAGAACCGGAGGAA
>JAPPVO010006056.1:0-58183 GCA_030407325.1 Camellia japonica | reverse complement strand
TTCTGAAATAATCGGAAAAACAGTATTCTCACCCTAACAATAGCACAGAGAAGAAAGAATAAAAAATGCTTCCATACACATGTAACAAAACAATTCTCGTTACCATCAATTTGGTTGATGAGAAAATATAGGCAAACCATTGAAATTGTGGGGTTATATTTCTGAGCATCAACACGTGGCAAGATGACGTCGGCGTGTCATCAAGAAAGCTACGTGTCACAATAAAGTTTTGCCATGGTATCCTAGTATTTGCCGAGGTTATTTCTGAAGGCATCTTAATCCGGATGAAGGCCTACAACCTCGGCTCCACCTGCAATGGCCGAGCTACCCGCAGAAAACTGGAGCCGAGGTAACTGTCAGACTGACCATATCAGCCAATATAAAATATTATCTTGGTAGGTGGATGTCCATCTATGTGGAGAAAGCCATCATTTCACTAACTAAGTGGCCTCGAGGCCATAAGAGTTGATCATGAGGCCATTAGAGGCCATGTGAAGGAATAAAGAGCTTTTGCCTGGAAAGCTGCCGAAAGTGCAATGGTGGGCTGGCAAGACAGCTCAAAAGTTAGTGGCTTCTGCACTAACTTCACTAGTATATATATGGAGAGGTCAATGGACGAAAGGAGGGGGGGAATTCATTCGGAGCAGAGCATATACAGCTACAAGTTAATAGTAGCATTTGTAATTACTTACTTTGTGAGTGAGAAAGTTACAGAGAGTTAATTGTAATTTCTGTCATTCATTCAATAAGAGAATTACCTCGGCCTCCCGTGGATGTAGGCACTATTGCCGAACCACGTAAAATCTTATGTGTCTTTGTGTTATTATCTGTGCCATCTATTCTGCTTGTGTTTTTACCGCTGAATCACTAAGATAGGCAGTGTGATCAGAAAATCACTCACACAGAAATCAATAGCATTAAGGGCGTGAAAGAAACAAAAATGATGACAGGTAAACCAAAGTCTAAAGTAGAATTGCTTCAGCTTATACAATCTGAAATCAAAAGATTTGTATGTATGTATTATTACAGTTGAATATGACTGAGAAAAGTATATTCCATGTTTCAATGAAGTTCCCACCATGGCGGTCTAATTTGTTATGCCATTGAATTTCAAATTGAAGTAAATCGTACCCGAAACCTATGAAACTCTACAAATCTCTCATCATCCCACATCAGTATCAGGAGAAACAAGTCCTTCATATTCCAACTGCACAAAACAAAGTGAATTTGGTCAAGTGATCAACATATTCAATTGTAACCAAGAAGTTTAGAAAGAAAAAAAAAATTAAAATTTTCCTACCCTTACTAGATTTAATTCAATTAAATGATGGTTGAATCCCAAACAGGAGATTGGTATTGCCAGCTGCACTTTTCCAAAAAGGGGTAGGCAACAAACCAGCTCAACCTGACAAAGCTTTCATCAAATTAGAACTGAACATTGTCTGGAAAAAGATAAATAAAGATCAGCGATCAAGAATGCAATCCAATTCAATGGTGGGCCGAGCTTTTCAGAAGCCGCTTACAATTCAACAAGCTTAGCTTCAAGATTTCTTATCTTGTCTTCTTCTCTCTCACCTAGTATTAAATCTCACCTAGTATTGAAGGGCAATCTCAAGAAAATGAAGTATCTTGGCCTGTTGATCCTGCACGCCCTGTCCTTCCGATTCGGTGTACATAGTCTTCCATGGTCTATAATTGAGGCAGCCAGAAATGAAGCATCAGGTTTAGCCATTCCAAAAGTAAATTAATAGTGATTGGGATCAATTAAAAAGTTCGACCCACACTTTTCCTTAAAATTTAGGTATTAAGGAGAAGAAAAATGGAGCTTTATAACCAGCACAAATGGGACAACTCCAGGTAATGTAACTCCAGGCAATGTGGGATACATTCTAACACACCCTCTTGGACCAAAAGATACAGTAGCTGGACAAACAGCACATCAATCACAGGTCCAACCAAACTCTGATACCAAATTGAAAAGTTGTAACAACCCCGATGTCACGCCCTCAAAAATAAACCCATAATACATAATATTAATATGCGGAATTATAAGGAAATAAAGTATCTTATTCCATTCATCAGAGTACCATGAAATAAAAACATCATAATAAATGCCTATGGGCTTACATCTTGCCAAGCCAACACTTGGACACAATTCCATGAGTTCTAACTCAAAAACAAATAAAGCCCTAGGCTTGAAAGTTTACAAGTTGTTCAAATAAAACAAATAAAATAAAGCAAGTCTTCGAGTCCAAATCCTCACAAGCTAAGTCCTTGGAGGTAGTGAACCACTTGAACCTGAAAATGAAGTTCCCATATAGGGTGAGCCACAGCCCAGTAGAAAAATACTAAACCAAGCATAAGAATTAACTAAAGCATTAGCATTCGATACATGGTTAACACAAGATAATCAATTTCCAATTTCATGACACGAATGTCTACATTGTCTATGACATATTGTCTATGACACCTTTCACTTTCCAATATTTATTCAACTTTCCAATTATATCATTATGGCTCAGAACCTGGCCAACTATAATAGTGATCCAGATGTCACAAAAATAAATGAGACTAAAGCTCAAACCACAACACTTCCATACTTCCAACTGATACACATTATAATGATGTATCATATCAACAACAAATAGCAATATTGCTATTATCAATAAGCACACATATGAGTGATGCTACTGGAGTCCATCCCCTATCTCCTCCCAACAAATCCGGTTTAGAGGTACATCCCCTATCTTCCCCTAAACCGTGGAGTTCATCCCCTATCTTCTCCAAACAACATGCATATGCAATGAAACACACAATTGCTATATACAACACATAATCAATACAAGTAATGTTCTGTATTAATTCAACAGTCAACATAAGTGACTCAATTCCAGTTATACCTAAGCCACATGCAAGGTCTACAACAATCACGACTATCCTCCACCGATAGCCCAAAACAGTTATTTCTAAACAAGAAATAAATACAACAATGAATGTAAAATCAACATTCTCATAGGTAAGTATTTAAACTACCCAACTATATCATTAATCTCATAATTTCCCCAACTTCATGAATTAAACCCAATTCCACATTTTTCCCTTAAATTAATTATACAAATTAATCTAAGCCAAAACCCTAAGGTTTCTCCCAAAATTACCAAACTACCCCCACATACCAAAATACCAACACTTAAGATTAAAGCGTATAAATGGAGTAGGAAAATCCCTACCTCGAAGCAAGAACCCAAAAAGAAGAAGACGGAGATGATAGCCCAAACTCCAAAGTGCTCCAAATCAACAACCGTTCAGATTAAATGAAAGCCCTCACTCTCCTCTATCTTATTTGTAAAGCAACTAGGGTAAAAACACACCCTAACTAGATCAAACCTAGGAGAGAAGGTGAGTTGGGAGAGAGAAAACTCGTAACTAGGGTTTCTGGATCAAAAAGTTGTAAAAAAAAACGATTTAAAACTGTTGCTGCGTATTTAAACTGGACAGGCTCGCTCGAGCGAAGACATGGTCGCTCGAGCGACCAGACACAAAAATCCACGCTCGAGCGAGAAAAGCTCGCTCGAGCCAAAAACTCGATGCTTCAGGTCTGCAACCCAGAAGCTCGCTCGAGCGACGGAATGCTCGCTCGAGCGAAGAACTCGAAAACATACACCTCGCTCGCTCGAGTGAAGAAATGCTCGCTCGAGCCAAGAAACACATCTCTCAGGTCCTAAGCCCAGACGCAGACTCTCACTCGAGCGACCAAACCTGGCTCGAGCGAAGAACAAAAACAACAGCTCGCTCGAGCGACCAACTCCTCGCTCGAGCGAAGGTCCAAAAATCTGGACAGCAACACTTGGTTTCCAACACCAACCAACCTGTAACAAACCTGCCCAACTCAACCCATAACTCAAAAATAAAGCATTAAAGGACGACAACAACAATAATACAACAATGGAATCTATGGAACATAAGTCCGGATACAATAATCAAAAGGGAAAAGACCGGGGTCGCTATACCCGACCCATGATTAGCGCTAATTCATGTCTAAGTATGCCTAACAAGTAATTAAGAAGAAATCCTGAGCTAATTACATGTGCATTGCATCATTTTGTGTTTGTATCTGTTTAACGTAAAAAGATCTTTTCATGTTTTAGTTTCGGTTTGCGAATTGAAGACCTTATCGGCAACCGATTCAGAAATTGACTCGATTTATGTGTTAATTAGAATTTTTAGAACCTTATAGTAGGTTTAATTAAAATTCGATTTGGAGCGATTAAATTAAATTAAATTAATGTCTACTTATTTGGCCTTAATTAATTACACCCTTGCCCAAGCCTACATGAGGCTTATATACCCCACTAGAGCCTTTTGTTTTCATATCATCTTTAAGCCTCCAAGTAATCAAACGTGAGAGAGAGGAAGAAAGAAGACCAAGAGTGAGAATTGACATCAACACTTGTCATTGAGAGAATTTTGCTAGAATTGTAGATATTTGAAGAAGATTTGAGAGTTTTAACTTCAACATTTGTGAATTCAAGTCTCTAGGTAAGGAATCAAACTCTTAGTTGTGTATTGAGTTGGATTTTACAAGACTTCAAGTGAATTAGATGAATTCATGTCGGAATTGGGTTAGAAATGAAGAGTATTAAACCATACCATGCATGCATGCATACTTTCTCACATTTTGAGTTGAATTTCTGAGAATTCCCTCATGCATGTCTTGAATTCACCTTTATTTTGGGAAATGATCAGGTTTCATGTTATTTTGTAGCACTTGATCATGTTTTGAGAAACTTAAGTTCAAAGAAATGCATGCATGTCATATTCATGGATCATTCATGAGTTTTAGGTTGAATTTTTGAACAATTGGCAAGCTATTGGCCATGATTTTTTGAAATGATCCTTGATTCTTGATGTTTTATGAGTTTTACGTGTTTCCTCAAGTTTTGGCCCAGAAAAATCGATTTTTGATGCTTTAAGTTTGAGTTTTGAGCTTGAAGATCAAATCTGAAAATTCTAGAATTTGCATCTTCGCTTGAGCATAGAAATCTATGCTCGAGCGACCACTCTGAATGCGTACACTTCCGCTCGAGTGACCTGAATTACGTTCGAGCGTAAAATGCAAACCCCCAGAAATTCTTGTGTTTTGCAGCACGCTCGAGCAACAAAAGTCACGTTCGAACGAGGATCGAGCGTCCGTCGAGCGTGAAAAATGAGCAACCAGTACTTTTGTCAAGTTTACAGACCGCTCGAGCGAAGGAAGTTACGCTCGAGCGGACCCTCACATTAGCGGAGAAAACCACGCTCTAGCGTGGACCCTGTTTTCAGCAAGTTTTGAAAAATGATTTCAAATGCATTTTTGCATCCTTATTCCATCTTAGGCATTCCTAGGCCATGATTAAGACACCATGATGAGGATAATGAAGTTAAAACACACCAAAACAAGAAAGGACTAGGTTATCACTTCCGGGTGTGTAATTTAGTATATGTTCGTTCTGTAACTGTGTAGGTCACGCACCTCAGGGAAGTTGAATTGTCCACTTGCAGCAGTTGTTATCTGTGAGTAATGACTTAGTAAGGCTATGTTCAAGTAAAATTATTTTCCGTATATGAAATAAGATCTGTTCTATGAAATTTCATGTTTTATATTATGAATGATTGTCTAAATCCAACAAGCATTTATGACATTATGCTATGATTCAAGTATATTACAAGTGACTTAATGCTATGATTCAAGTGTGTTACAAGTGACATTATGCTATGACTCAAGTATATTATAAGTTCCCCATACCGAAGGTTCTTTATGGAACTGACAAGCTATCAGTACTCGGGTGGAGGTTCCTAGATGAAACTAACAAGTTATCCGTTCCCGGTCCAGAGGTTTGTTTGTGAAACTGACAAGCTATCAGTACTCGGGTGGAGGTTCCTAGATGAAACTAACAAGTTATCCGTTCCCAGTCCAGAGGTTTCTTTGTGAAACTAACAACTAATCCTTACCCGGCCGGTGGTTTTTCTATAGAACTGACAAGTATGATTTAAGCTACTCTGTATGTGATCTATCGGCGCTAACGAGTGTAATACGTAAGATTAAGCATGAAATCAGACTTTGTATACATGTAGATTGAGAATACGAATGTGAACTTCAGTTTCAGACTCAATTAGGGGACATCATTCATTTACCCCTTTACTTTGTTATTATTCACTAGACCTCTGCTTACTAGTTATTTATCATGTATGTAGGTGAGCAGGCTCGTGATCAGGCTTAAGATGATGCCTGGAGCATTTTTGTGTTTGTCAGCCACCTTTTGCGCCTCACGAGGAGGTTTCGGATCAAGTCATGTTTTGTGGCTGTGTTAATATGGATGTATAAGACTGTTCCTTTTGTTTTTACGAACAAGTTCTCCTTTTATGTGTACTTGAAAGTGACGTGTAAATACCGTACCTATGACGTCACTCGTATGTTTATAAAGTTTAAGATTTTCAGTTCCATGTATGTCTGCACAGCTCGATGGACTATGTATATTTCTTTACTTCCGCAGCCCCTAATTACAAGTCTAATAAGTAAGAGGCCTTCAGTAATCTAAGGATTACTGGCCGGTTATGGCACTAAACCTATAGAGGCGGGTTTGGGTCGTGACAGAGTGGTATCAGAGCACATGTTATACTGTACACACGAGTCCATAAGAGCTATAGGATGTCCTAGAAAGAAGTAGGGACATATCATCAGCATGTGTGAGTGAGTAGTAATCTTTATAACTATGAAAACTGAATTTGAATATGGAAAAATGAAATTGAAGGAAGTGAACACGATTATTCCTATGTTTATTATTACTTGGTGTCTATATAACAGCATGAACAATGTAAGGGGAAGTGATGTAAGTGAGTCTTCCGAGGCTCGCATGAGCCAAATGGAGCAAATGCTCGTAGCTATAACTGAAGCAATGGCACAATAACAGAGACAACAACCCTTGTCTCCTCCGCCTCCACCGGTACAAGTTGAACGGGACAACAATGACATAATCAATTTGACTCAGAAATTTATGAAGATGAAGCCGCCGACCTTCTTGGGTGGCATTGAACCATTAAAGGCAGAAACTTGGCTGCTAGAGATGAAAAAATTATTCGAAGTATTTTTTTGCTCTGCGACCCAGAAAGTACTCTTGGCCACCTATCCTTTCAATTTTTTGCATTTTATTTTTTAGAAATTGAGTTTTTTATTTTTCATATTTTTTTTTTTTGTTTTTAGTGAATATTTTTAAAATTTTAAACAATTTTTTTACTTTTTTAGATATACCTTACTTAAATATATCTAAAAAGTAAAATGTTTATAAAAATCAATAAATACATAAGAATACGAAAATATATTGAATTATTGTATTTTTTTAATATTTTTGATATTTAGTGAATTTTCTAAAGTTTTTTTTTAAAATATTATACTTTTTAAGTGTATTTATATTAGATTTATCTAAAAATAAAAAATTGCTTAAAATATTAAAAAAATTGCAATGAAAACAAAAAAAATTCAGAAAACAGAAAATTTCAATTTTTTGAAAAATGCTTCAAAGAAGCTACCAACTTGCAGCCTGATATACACCTTCGGAAGATCAAGATTGACAGCACGAGCAACTACAGTGACATCCAATCCACGAGATGCACCAAAACGAATAAACAAATGAGACGAATAAAATCATTTTATAAAACCTTTCCTGAATCAAGTCAAGTAGAATAAGACCAAAACATGACAAGTAAGATGACAAAACATGAGAATGGAACAAGTGCATGATCAAGAAGGTTTGGTTGCCACACAAAATTGTGGAAATGGGCCACTTCTATCAATGGGAAAACTCACATCTAGGCTCTAGCTCAATTTTATATAATGTACAAATATTTCATATTACTCTACCAAGGCCTCTATAGAAACTTGCTCAACATCTTAATAGAGAAATTGAATAGCTCCATATCATTTCACATATTGTTCAAACAGAAATTCATCATTATAAATACAATTAAAAAGTATAACATTTGTGAAAAAAATCTTTAAAAACTTCACTAAATACCAAAAATATAAATATATATATATATATATATATTTAGTGCATTTTCGTATTCTTGTATATTTATTAATTTTTAAAAATATTTATACAAATATTTTACATTTTAAGTACAACTACGTTAAGTGTATCTAAAAAGTAAAAAAAAAAAAAGAAAAAGATTTACTTAAAATATTAAAAAAATACTAAAAATAAAAAAAATATGAAAAACAAAAAATTCGCTTTTTAAAAAATTAAATTTAAAAATTAGAACCAAACAAATGTGTTTGAACCATGCATTTACAATTCTCAATAATATTAAAAATTTTATTTCATAAATACATTATTTTTTTGTAGTATATTATTTTAATATATTATTTTTTTGGATATAAAATTTTTAGTATTATATTGCTATATTTTAATATTAAATTATTTTGACATAAAGAATGGTGGAAGTCAAAAATGGTGAAGGAATTTAAAAAAAAAAATTATGGAGGAAACACCATACTAACCGAGTGGAGTAAGTAAATTAGATAGAACAATGAAGGCAAAATAATGGTAGCGTTTTGTAGAGTTTTCTAAATATGATTTGAGAATAGGAGTTGTGTTTTGAGTTTGTGAGTTTTGGAATTATAATTTGAGTGTAGAAAATTTGTTTGGAAAATGAGTTTTGAATTCAGTGAAATTTTTTTTGATGTGACATATGATATCTGATACAAAAATTTACAACTTATAACCAAACACACAACTCAAAAATTTATTAAAAGATCATAAAAAATTTTAAAAATTTTCAAAAATATTTTTTTATTAAAAATATAAAATAAAATAAAAAAAACAAGTGCCAATTGCAACAAAACAAAACAAAACAAAAAATCGCACAATTTAGGTCAACCAGCCGGTCAACCGGCCGAATGTCCGGGGGGAGATTGGTAGGCCAAATTTCAAAATTTTTAAAGCCTGCCTGGAACGAGTTTTCAAAAGGAGGGGTGGAATTAATTTTTCAAAACTCAAACCAAACATCATACTAGAATGTAGGGGTAGAACTATGATTCCAAAACCCTTCCAAACAGAGCCAATGGTAGCGTTTGGTAGAGTTTTCTAAATATGATTTGAAAATAGGAGTTGTATTTTGAGTTTGTGAGTTTTGAAATTATGATTTGAGTGTAGAAAATTTGTTTGGTGAATGAGTTTTGAAAAGAGTTTTGAATTAAGTGAGAATTTTTTGATGTGACATATGATATCTAATACAAAAACTTACAACTCATAACCAAACACACAATTCAAAAATCTATCAAAAGCTCATAATTTTTTTTTAAAAATTTCAAAAATATTGTTTTATTAAAAAAAAAAATCGCACTGCTCAAGTCAATCAGCCGGACGTCCAGGGGACGACTGGTTGGCCAAATTTCAAAATTTAAAAGCCCGCCTAAAACGAGTATTCAAAAGGAGGGGTGGAATTAATTCATCAAAACTCAAACTAAACATCATACTAAAATGTAGGAGTAGAACTATGATTTCAAAACTCTTCCAAACACATTTTTCAAGCTAATGCCAGGGATTAAATTTCAATACCAAGTCTCCTTGGCCTTTGCTAATATCCTTATTTTTTATTTTATTTTTATTTTTGATCAGAAAAATGGATATGCAAATAAATTACTTTAATATATCCACCAGGGAGTATTACCTCTTAGCACTTACAACATATCTGCAAGGAGTCCCACCGCACCTACATTAGGGCCTAAGCTCAAGCCTCCTGTGTGCTCCAAGTGCTAAAGAGTATGTTTAACCCTAATAAGATGAAAAATCTAGAAACCCTAGATGTTGATTTGTGATTATGTATCAATAATAAGCAGTAGAAAACAATCTCAATCAAACAATCAAGAGAAAGAGACACAACGATTTTTACGTGGAAAAACCACAATTGGACACCTCCAACTGTGATAAAAAAACACGGGCAACTGCCACAAGACAATCCACTAAGAAGATATAAAGGAATTACACAGGTATACTCTCAATTATCTAGCGAATCCACAACGCCTAATTGAACCAACCTCTATGTGCCTTTTCCAACCCCATCTTCACCACGGAATTGTCTTTCTGATGAGCCACTCCGGATTCCACCAAAGCTTCAGGCTCGAATTCTTCAGAATCCACAACTGAAGAACAACTCTCTCTTTTGTGTATAACAAACAAATCTTTGATGTACTCTCTTTAAATCATGAGTTGAATACTCAATAAAACATCAAAGAAAATAACAAAATATCCCCAGATATAAACCTTTAAGAACCAAAAAGAAGATCTGAAGGAATTCAATCAATGAGTAGTCTAGTTTTGGGAGAAAACCAACTACTTATAGAAAATCCAAAGCAATCCTAGTTGGGAAAGAAAACCAACTTCTTGTTTGTAGAAAACCAACTTCTTGCAGAACTCCAAAGTAATCCACTTCTTATAGAAACCCAAAATAAACCTTGTTTCAGAAGAAAACCAACTCCATAATGAATCTGGAAATCTGGGATCGCGCGGTCCGCTCGAGCGTGGGTCTTCCCGCTCGAGCGGAGACATCATATTTCGTGATTTCATATAGGCTCCCCGCTCGAGCATCCGTTTCCCCGATCGAGCGGAGAATCACACCTTCCAGTATTTATTCAGGCAAAACAGAGATACTGCGAACTTGCAAACCCCGCTCGAGCGCCCATTTCCCCACTCGAGCGGGAAGGCCAAAACTGGAAAATCTTGAAAAGTATAACATGAATGGACAGGCAACTTTGAATGCATTTTTGCATTTTGCTTCGGGCCGCGAGCTGACCGGGCAGCTCGACCCCCGTCATAATCAGCGAAGTGGCAATCTTGAAAACATTAACATCACAAACTGATCTGCAAGGCTCGATTCGGGTTGGATTCACATCTAACAACTCATAACCTCACTGAAATAAAAATGCGAATAAAATTACAACTCAAAGGAGTTTTGACAAACGGGATTGCCAAGAAATAAAACCTAACAATCTCCCCCTTTTGCAATGCCGTGACAAAACACACCTAACAAATGAAATCCTAATCACCCCAACCCATTACAGCCAACAAACGCAAACTTCTTTCTCAAGATCATGATCTGCAAAACAGTGATTAGTGCCACAATCTCTAAAACAACTATTAGTCCCACAAGAGTATATGGAAAAAACAATATAAGACTATCTTGAAACATGAGATAGAAAACATGAATAAAAACGACTTGGAGATTTTAAGAACATGCAGCATGAAAACCTGAAAACTAAGACACATGCACCAGACACATGGCATGAATACATGAAATCCTAAGACACATGAAAAACAACTTTCTCAAGCAACCAAAGCAAAATTATTAACCAACAAAAGTCAAGATGAATCAAACCCCCCCTCACTAAAAACAAAGAACAAGAACAAATTGACAAAAATAATATGGTGGAGCAAGCAGGGAATTTCAGATTTGTACCTTAAAACACACAAGACTATCCAAGAAACACAATTACTTGAAAACACAATGTGCACAGTCTCTAGAAGATTCCTCATAAAAGAAAGTGATGCATGATGTGAAAAGCATAGATCTCATGATAAAAGTGTGTGTGTGACTCTTGGAGTTCGACAAACACAAGATTCAAATCCTAGTAGTGATATGAAAGCTGGACCTCTGACAAGAGAATCTAAGCACAACAAAGGAAAGTCAAACCACTAGGAATCAAGGGGTATTTGGTGAGTAAAAGCGGAGGCTCCCCCTCAATCAATGAATCCTTTATTTTTCTTTTTTTTTTCTTTCTTTCGTTTGCACATTTTTTTTTTTTCTCTTTCTTTCTTTTGCACATTCATTGGCGGCTGACACGCTCAAGAGTATGGAAACCGAACCAGAGAAGCATGGATATATTAAGGATGGCCTGGTTGGTGACTCTGAGGTAGCCTTTTCCTCATGCTTGGACTACAAAGAATAGAGAGGAAAGCCATGGAGATGAAAAAAGATGGAAGGTGGTTAAGAGACTCAACATCACCCATGATGTGTTAGTATAGGTCAATTTCTCAAGAAAAGCAAAAGATACAATGCCAGAAGTCCATAGAGAAAAATAATCACTAAGGCGGAAGACTCCAAAATTTGCTAATCCAAGAGTGTGTACAGAATGAGACATACTAATCAAAGAACACACACTCCAAAATGAGTAATGACCACAGAAAGCACACACATATTAACATGTAATGGATATTCTCATCAATTCCAATATGCACCAAGGACATCTCAAAAAAAATTCAAACTTGCAAAACCATACTAAGAAAATCTTTTTGGTTTTTTTTTTTTTTTTTTTTTTTTTTTTAAACAAAGCAAGACAAAAAAAAAAAAAAACAAACATTCACACATTTTTTTTCTCAAAAAAACACATTAACAAAAGTCAAGTTTTCTCACTCAAATCTTTTTGGTCTTAACAAAATCAGGTCTAGCGGTCTTGGTAAATGTCGTGGTGTTGTGAACACCCTCATGAATCTTGATATTCCGCCTAGACATGTAAGGTTGTCTCCTAACTCAAGAAGTATTCGAATTTCTACCCTTTTGAGACACTCTCCCATGCAACTTATAACAAAAAGGGCGAATATGGCCATGCATACCACAATGATGACAAATAAAAACAGGGTGTAGCTTCTTTTCTTTTACCTTACCAACTCTAGGGAGTTTGAGAAGTCTTTCCTCTTGTTGAATCTTTTGTCCTCCCTTTCCTTGAGTTCTTGTATCATGAGATGTGGAAGCACTCTGTTTTTGCTTTCTCTTATCTCCAAAGCCAATGCCACTCTTGTCTGAACAGATTTGTTGAGACCCAATGATATCCTCCAAAGTCTTTGATCCTTTGTTCCAAAGACCAATGGTAACCATGGCACACTTGAGCTCTTCCTCTTTCTTGATCATTAGTTCTTCCAAGGCGACTTGTGACATCTCGAGAGATTCAATCTTTTCTACATAAATGGCATGGGTTTCCTGTAGCTCTTTCCTCTCTATCTCACAAGTCAACAGTTTTGCACAAAGAACTTGTTGATCATCAGCTATCTTGATGGCATTAATCCTAGCCTCGGAAATCTCCTCCTTAAGTTTGACATTCTCAATTTCACTTGCTTTGAGTTTCTTTGTGAGTTTGTTATTCAACTTGAATAAGTTAAGAGACTCCTTATACAATTTTTCATAAGCTTGCTCAAGCTCTTCATGATCACTCTCCGAGGATTCATCATCAGTGGTATTCTCAACTGACATCTTCGGAGACTTTGTTTGTCCTTCAGTTTCAGAAGCCGCCATGAAAGCAAGGAATTGTTTATATCCCTCTTCGCCTTGATCTTCATTGTCACTCTCATCTTCATCAGATTCTGATTCATCATCCCAAGTGATGGCGAGGGCTTTCTTCTTCTTCAAACGAGTGGGGCATTTTGAAGCAAAGTGGCCAAATCCTTGGCATTCATAGCATTGGACGCTTTCAGAGTTCCCTTGTATCTTTCCTTTCTTCTTCTTGGCTATAGAATTAATTTTGACTTTATCTTTGCCTTTGGATTTATGAGAATGAGTAGATTCCAAGAGATTAGGATTTTTATTCAAAAAAGATTTTTTAAATTGTTTAACAAAAGCAGCCATAATCTTGGAATTTATCTCACAATCCTCATCAGAATCCTCTACCACTTTATGAGCACTACTAAAAGCAAAATCTTTTTGTTTCTTTTTGAAATTTCTATGTGCCTCATAAGTTTGGAGATTTCCAACCAACTGATCTAGCTTGAGGTTGTCAACATCTTGAGCCTCCTCAATAGCCGTAACTTTTGGTTGGAACCGATCGGGCAAGGATCTCAAAATTTTTCCCACAACTTTGGATTCCGGTATTTTTTCACCTAAATTGAAGCTGGAATTAACAATGTCACTCAACTTCGCATAAATTTCATCAAAGGTCTCACTATCTTTCATTGAAAGGTTTTCGAAACTAGACGTGAGCCTTTGAAGTTTTGAGCGTTTCACAGAAGGAGTGCTCTCATGAATAGTTTGTAAGATATCCCAAGCCTCTTTGCGACTTCACAATTACAAATACGGCTAAACTCTTCAGGTGTGACAGCGCAAAAGAGAGAATTGATAGCTTTACTATTCCAGCTACTATTTTGGTAATCAGTTGTGTCCCACTTATCAATTGGTTTGGGGAAAGTTACTCCATCAATAGTAATTGTTGGTTCAGTCCACCCATTCATGACGGATTGCCAAACTTTTTCATCAATAGATTTTAAAAAGATCTCATCCGAGCTTTCCAAAAAGAATAATTGGATCCGTCAAGTTGGGGTGGTCGAACCATAGAATTTCCCTCACGAATTGAATCCATTATCACAAATCAAACAAGATCTCGTTCTAAAAAGAATTTTGAAAAAAAAAAAAAAAAATAGAACGACCTGCTCTGATACCAATTGAAAAATCTAGAAACCCTAGATGTTGATTTGCGATTATGTATCAATAATAAGCAGTAGAAAACAATCTCAATCAAACAATCAAGAGAAAGAGACACAACGATTTTTACGTGGAAAAACCACAATTGGACACCTCCAACTGTGATAAAAAAACCACGGGCAACTGCCACAAGACAATCCACTAAGAAGATATAAATGAATTACACAGGTATACTCTCAATTATCTAGCGAATCCACAACGCCTAATTGAACCAACCTTTATGTGCCTCTTCCAACCCCATCTTCACCACGGAATTATCTTTCTGATGAGCCACTCCGGATTCCACCAAAGCTTCAGGCTCGAATTCTTTAGAATCCACAACTGAAGAACAACTCTCTCTTTTGTGTATAACAAACAAATCTTTGATGTACTCTCTTTAAATCATGAGTTGAATACTCAATAAAATATCAAAGAAAATAACAAAATATCCCCAGATATAAACCTTTAAGAACCAAAAAGAAGATCAGGAGGAATTCAATCAATGAGTAGTCTAGTTTTGGGAGAAAACCAACTACTTATAGAAAATCTAAAGCAATCCTAGTTGGGAAAGAAAACCAACTTCTTGTTTGTAGAAAACCAACTTCTTGCAGAACTCCAAAGTAATCCCACTTCTTATAGAAACCCAAAATAAACCTTGTTTCAGAAGAAAACCAACTCCATAATGAATCTGGAAATTTGGGATCGCGCGGTCCGCTCGAGCGTGGGTCTTCCCGCTCGAGCGGAGACTTCATATTTCGTGATTTCATATAGGCTCCCCGCTCGAGCGTCCGTTTCCCCGATCGAGCGGAGAATCACACCTTCCAGTATTTATTCAAGCAAAACAGAGATACTGCGAGCTTGCAAACCCCACTCGAGCGCCCATTTCCCCACTCGAGCGGGAAGGCCAAAACTGGAAAATCTTGAAAAGTATAACATGAACGGACAGGCAACTTTGAATGCATTTTTGCATTTTGCTTCGGGCCGCGAGCTGACCGGGCAGCTTGACCCCCGTCATAATCAGCGAAGTGGCAATCTTGAAAACATTAACATCACAAACTGATCTGCAAGGCTCGATTCGGGTTGGATTCACATCTAACAACTCATAACCTCACTGAAATAAAAATGCGAATAAAATTACAACTCAAAGGAGTTTTGACAAACGGGATTGCCAAATAAAACCTAACATAAGAGTCTTTGAAAATTCGAACTAAGGTTTTGAGTAAGGAATTCAAAGGCCTTACCACTGAACCAACCTCTTGTTGGTGCTAGTATCCTCATTTGACTACGAATCTGGAGGTTTATTTTGAAAACAAGTATAATAATTGTATTAGTTTAGTTTCAACAACTATCTTTAAAACAAACATGCTCGGATTTAGGATTTTATTTTTTTATAATGAAAGATTATGTTAATATCACTTAAAGATGTAAATTAGATATAAAATTTATGATAAAAACGATATAGTAATGATGTTTTATAAAAAATAATCATCTTAATAAATCTTTTGCTTTACTAATAAAATCAAAATTTGTCATATCCTTTTATATTCATTTTTGGATAAATTATCAACATGCCACGAGATTAAACAAAATAAACATATTTTATAATTTTAAAAACTATATCTCATCACTGACGTTTACAGCCGCATTTCAGCAACCCCGTACCATGAAGTAGCTGTCAAATTGTTTAAAAGAAGCTCGTTGACAATGACGTTTGCAGTCGCATTTAATTACCCCGTACCATGAAGTAGCTGTCAAATTGTTTAAAAGAAGCTCATTGACAATGACGTTTACAGTCGCATTTAATTACCCCATATCATGAAGTAGCTGTCAAATTGTTTAAAGAACCTCATTGACAACTGTAGAAGAGACTTTGGTTGACAGTAATGTTCCTGGTAGCGTCCAAACAATAATGATAGAGCAGTTCCGTTTAGTAGCTTGAAAGAAAGATGGCTCGAATGGCCCGAGTCCAAAACGATGTCGTTTTGAAATTTATTTATTTATTTTTAATTTTTTTTCCTCTTTGAAGATGAAGAACACAGAGAGAGAAGGGGAAGCTGGGTGTCTGGGTGTTCATCCTCATCAAGCTGGGTGTTCATCTTCATCACCAACAACATCTTCATCATCAACAACAACATCTTCATCAACATCATCATCATCAACACATCATCATCATCATCATCACAACATCTTCATTAACATCATCATCATCAACAACATCTTCATCAACATCATCATCATCATCATCATCAAACACATCATCATCAACAAGAACATCTTTATCAACATCATCATCATCACCAACATCCATCGATTTTGTGAAATCCATATCGATCAATTTCGATGAAATGGATCGATTTCAAACCCTGAAAAAAGAAGAAGAAGAAGAAACTCAGTCTCTGGTGGAGTTCTCTCTCTTCCTCTCTTTCTTTTTCTCTTCCTCTCTCTTTCTCTTCCTCTGTTTTCAGAGATCTCTAATCTCTTTCTCTTCCTCTGGTTTCAGAGATCTAATAGGGAAAAAAAAAAAAAACTGCCCAAAACAATGTCGTTTTGGGTAGTCGGGCCATTCGAGCCGGAAGAATTTCGAGCTACAAATCATTTTTCATGATAGAGACCTCTTTTTTGGAGATTCCTACAACATTCAAAGTAATCCACACCACTCATGATGTGGGCCCTGCACATACATGAGTGGCCCCACACATACATAAATGGTGTGGATCACTTTAGGGATTGTGGGGGTCTCCAAAAAATGGGGTCTCCAAAAAAGGGGATCTCACTCATTTTTCAGCGTCCAAAAGAGCTTTAGAGCTGTCATAGACTCATTTACCCTGAGTTGTCAATAAACTTAATTTAAAAATTACTTACTTATTATCTTATTTAGGTCACAATCATTTTATTTGAGTCACATCACTTCTGTACCATATCATTTCAACTCTAATTCATATTTTACATTTTTTCATAAAAAGTCAAAAAAAATATACTAATCTAGGACTTTCCAAACAACCCCTATATCTCTTAAAATTTTTAATTTCATAATAAATAAATTTTTTTATTAATAAATCATAAAATTAATTAATAATTTTTAATGATATTAAAATTTTATTTCAATTAACAATTCAGATAATTTTATTATGATATAAGAAAACAGTTAGAAATTTCATTTTTTTTAATTAATTTTATTAAATAAAAAATTCTGACATGAATGTATTAGTAATTTTCAAACTATAGGGAGCAATTTGTATTTTAAATAAATCTCCAAGGGTGTATTTATAATTTACCCTAAATTTAAATAACCTAGCTTAATTTATCTCTTTTAAAAATGACTTGGGATCCTTTGTTTCTATATCTTGTCTCCATTTTCTGTACCAATTTCTCTTAAAGTGCCACGTGTTTATAGTTAAATCTCTGTGGGGTTATATTTCTGAGCATCAACACGTGGCAAGATGACGTCGGCGTGTCATCAGGAAAGCTACGTGTCACAGTAAAGTTTTGCCATGGTATCCTAGTATTTGCCGAGGTAATTTCTGAAGGCATCTTAATCCGGATGAAGGCCTACAACCTCGGCTCCACCTGCAATGGCCGAGCTACCCGCAGAAAACTGGAGCCGAGGTAACTGTCAGTCTGACCGTATCAGCCAATATAAAATATTATCTTGGTAGGTGGATGTCCAACTATGTGGAGTAAGCCATCATTTCACTAACTAAGTGGCCTCGAGGCCATAAGAGTTGATCATGAGGCCATTAGGGGCCACGTGAAGGAATAAAGAGCTTTTACCTGGAAAGCTGCCGAAAGTGCATTGGTGGACTGGCAAGACAGCTCAAAAGTTAGTGGCTTCTCCACTAACTTCACTAGTATATATATGGAGAGGTCAATGGACGAGGGGGACATCGAATCCATTCGGCACAGAGCATATTCAACTACAAGCTAATTGTAACATTTACAATTACATGCTTAGAGAGCGAGAGAATTACAGAGAGTTAGTTGTAATTTTACCATTTATTCAATAGTGAATTACCCCGGCCCCCCCGTGGATGTAGGCATTTATTGCTAAACCACGTTAAATCCTTTGTGTCATTATGTTATTATCTGTGCCATCTATTCTGCCTGTGTTTTTACCGCTGAATCACTAAGATAGGCAGTGTGATCGGAAAATCACTCACACAATTTGGCGCCGTCTGTGGGAAAGAAAGACGAATAGATGGCCAGTAACGCACAAAATGAGAAGGTCGGGGGCAACACTTCCGCTGGGAGTGACAGGTCTATCGACCTTGATGTTGAAAGAGACAACCACAACAACAAAGCCCGTGGCCAGGGGCACGAAGGGAAAGACCCCACCCAGGAGGACAGGTACTACCAGGAGGATAACCTCCAAGTGTGGAGGGAACGGTGCATACGAAGGGATGAAGAAGTCAAGGACCTAGCAAACAAGCTGGCCGACCTGCAGTCGGTCGTCAACTTCATGATGCAAAATAATGTCATGAAACCACCATACCCACTGCAGGATACGCCGATCCCAGCAGTTAAAAATCAGAATGGAGGAAGAAAGATAAATCCAGAAGCATCACAACGTTCGAAGAGCAAGAGGCATTCACACCCGCCCTCCGAGGAGGTCGGGCGAGAGGAATCCAGACAAGAAAAATCCCAGAGAACATGTCATACAAAGGATCATGAAACCAGAGAACCTCGGCATGTACAAAGGCGGGCTCTCTGCTTCGACACAACCCAGGGAGAAAAATCTAAACGGGCACACCACGAGGCCGAGAGCAGTGTGCCAAAAGAACTCAAATCGAAAGATAGCCGAGCTCCAGGGAGGAGCAAAGAAGATTTGAGAAACTACCTCAAGAGAAGGGAACAGAATGCTGAAGCCGAGGTCACCTCATTCGTCAAGCCGAGGACGCCATTCTCGGTAGAGCTGGACAAATTCGAATCTCCGAAAAGGTTCAGCATGCCGAGGTTTCAAATCTATGACGGTAAGTCAGATCCTAACTTCCATGTTGGATTATTTTTAAACTCAATGGCCTTATACAGTGGAAATGAGCCTTTGCTCTGCAAAGTATTCCCATCATCCTTTGGGGAAATTGCATCGGATTGGTTCCACAAGTTACCAAAGGGAAGCGTGAAGACATGGGAAGGACTGGCCGAGATGTTTGTGGCCAGGTTCGTGACAAACAAGCTACAACCATTGAGGGTGGACGCACTGATGGCTTTGCAGATCAGCAAGGATGAAGGCCTTAGGGCCTATGCAAAAAGATATTACGAGGTGTTTAACCGAATACCCGAATGCAACCAGGAGGTAGCGGTCGTATCTTTCAAGAACGGCCTAAAAGAAGATTGTTCACTTCGGAAATCTTTGGCGAAAACATTGCCGAAGAACATGGAGGAACTCATGGCAAGAATCGAAAAATACGCAAGAGCCGAAGAAGATACATCGGCATCAAAGCAAGTCAAGCAGGAGCAAGGGAACACCTCGCCGAAGCGAAGCCGAAGTAACAACGGACTCAGCAAGACAGAAGTAGAGCTGAGGGCTAAACAAGCAGTAATAACCGTGTTCCGAATTCCGATTCAGAAGGTCCTAGGAAAAATTCGGGGCGAACCCTATTTCAGAACACCGGCAAGACAACCCGGGGAGTTTATGGGACGAAACACGGATAGACATTGCTCATACCACGATGAAAACGGACATACAACACAAGGTTGCAGAGCCCTCAAAGCCCACTTGGAAGATTTGGTGAGGCAAGGCCACCTAAGAGACCTTGTTGATGAAGCCAGAACAAGGGAAGAACAGACCAGACTGCCTCAGGCTGAAGCGGCCCCACCACCACCGCAACCCCGGGCAGAAAGACCTCGGGTTGTAAATGTAATTCATTCCAAGGTGAATGAAAATGACGTTCGGGGAGAAACCCAACGAGTAAAACATCTGCAGTATGTGAACCAGGTCGGACTGAAAAGACCTCGGCCAAAAGATTGTCAAGGTCCGATGATAACCTTCACCGAGGCCGACCTAGAGATGGTCCAGCATCCACATAATGATGCCTTGGTAGTATCCCTCCAGGTTGGGGAGTGCCAAGTAAAGCGCATCCTGATTGATCAAGGCAGCTCTTGCAACATCATGTACGTCAGATGTTACAAGGAGCTGGGCCTTCACCCCGACGACATGGAGCAGTCGGATGGCCCGATGGTCGGCTTCAACGGAACACCGACATGGCCCCTTGGTGCCACGACCTTGGATGTACAAGCAGGCACAAAGATGATCAAGACCGAGTTCATCGTGATTGATACACCTTCACCGTACAACATTATCATGGGCAGGCCGTGGTTGCATGCAATGGGGGCAGTCCCCTCGACATTACACCAACTACTGCGCTTCCCAACAGAGCATGGGATTGAAGAAACCCGAGGAGATCAAGTACAGGCAAAGGATTGCTCCATGGCAGCAATGAAGACTACCTGCAACATTCGAGAACCAGCAGAGATTGACGACGAGGACGTGAAAGTCCTGGATGATGTCGGCAAGGAGCCGGCCGAGAAGAGTGAAGAGTCACTAAAGAGAATTCTCGTCCAGGAAGGCGATGAGGAACGTTATTTTCTTCTCGGCTCAGGCTTAGCCGAGGAAGAGGAGAAAGAGCTGGAAGCCTTTTTGAGAGCAAACATAGAGGCGTTTGCTTGGACGCCTTATGAAATGCCTAGCATTGACCCCGAGGTCACATGCCACAGACTGAATGTCGACAGATCGGCTAAACCTGTAATTCAGCGAGCAAGAAGACCGACGTTGATACACGTCGATGCAGTGGAGGAAGAAGTTGACAGACTTCTAGAAGCTAGGGCCATCAGAGAAGTCAACTATCCAACATGGTTGTCCAACACTGTGGTGGTAAAAAAGAAAAACGGCAAATGGAGGGTTTGCGTAGATTTCACAAGCCTAAATAAAGCCTGTCCCAAAGACAGCTTCCCCCTACCAAAAATTGACCAGTTGGTGGATGCTACATCGGGACATGGAAGGATGAGCTTCCTAGACGCTTACAGGGGATACCACCAGATAGCCATGTACCCACCAGACGAGGAGAAAACAGCATTCATCACCCCAAAAGGCCTGTACTGTTACAGGGTGATGCCTTTTGGACTAAAAAATGCAGGAGCAACCTATCAAAGGCTGGTAACCAAGATGTTCAAGCACCAGATAGGCCAAACAGTGGAGGTCTACATCGACGACATGGTTGTAAAGACCAAAGAGCCAAAAAATCATCTTGCAGACCTAGCCGAGGTATTTGACATACTCAAAACATATCGGCTCCGATTAAATGCATCAAAGTGCGCATTTGGGGTTGGATCTGGGAAATTCCTAGGGTACCTGGTAACCAGAAGGGGAATAGAAGCCAGCCCAGATCAGATCAAGGCCATCCTAGATCTACAGAGCCCCACCTCGGCAAAACAGGTTCAAATGCTCACTGGCAGGGCCGCAGCCCTAAACAGGTTCATAAGCCGGAGTTCAGACAAGTGTAAACCCTTCTTCAACTTGGTAAAAAAGACTGCAGACTTCCTGTGGACCGAGGAATGTGAGGCCGCTTTGACCGATCTAAAAAAGTATCTGACCACGGCTCCAATCCTCTCAACGCCGGAGCCCGAGGAGGAGTTGTTTTTGTACTTGGCTGTGTCCGAGCATGCTGTGAGTGCAGTACTACTCCGAGAAGAGCAGGGTGAACAGAAGGCTGTCTACTACGTAAGTAAGACCTTAGCCAGTGCTGAAACAAGGTACTTGCTGTAGACGTCCCCGAACGCCCCGGGAGGGTTAGGTCCCGTTCTGTTCATATTGGGGTCACTACAGTTCAAGGGACTCAAATGTCACGGTTCTTAATCTTGAACCGAAGAGTCCAAATCCGGCAAATCGTTTTGAGAAAACTGATTTTTGAAAGAAGTGCCAAACATGGACTGCTTCGCCAGATACAGAGTCGCCACCTAAATATTTTTTAATGGGAAATTTAGGAAACCCTGACTCGGTGCCAAGGCCACGTGTCCGTCATCACCAAAGTTGGCTCGGGAACTTGGGTACGATTGGGGAAGGTCACTTCGTGAGCACCCCGCTCGCCGGTCAAAGACCGGCCTCTACTAACCATGATATCTGTTTTTGAAAACATTGTGAGTTCTTATTCCGGTTATTAGCCTAGGTTACTATGTGATGCTCGCAGCAAACAAGTATAGACTGGGCCGCCTGAATTGGAACAAAACATTTCATGTTTGTTTGTTTGAAAATGGTTTGATGGTGCTACCCGCAGGTAGGCTAAGACGCGGATTTGCCACCCTCGGGTGGGCTTAGTAAAACATGATTTTGCCACTATCTAGTGGGCTTAAAACAAAGCATTTGATGAATTGTCCCAATTCAAGTAACTCAACCTCCACCCACAGGCAGTCAAGGCAGTTGTATCACATAAGCATATAGCCTCATGGTAAGCATGCTATTCATGGCAACACTCACACGCATGCAAGGATGCTAAAGCATAAAACTCACCGAGTACTCCAAGCCAAAACAGAAAACTGATTAGAAATCAATGCATGATCCTAATTATACAGAAATGCCTAATGCAACGCATGCAATAATGCAACTATAGCAGGCTCGGCTATTCTAAACATGGCATGTGAAATGCTACAACTATCACGTATTCAATTTGGAATTGAAATACAGATGCAGTTTGTATGATGCGCCGAGCCCGGTGCATGCAAAACAGATGAATGATGCAAACATGCTGTCATACTGTATGCTAATCAAAATATGCCCTATATCTAACCATCGTAAGCGGGTAAATAAAAGGGAGAAAGAAATGGGGGTTGGAAGACATACATCACACTCACCCACACTTATTACAGTTATGCCCTCACACAGAGGGTCCGAATAAATAATAATACAGTCCGAAAAGAAAGAATATTACAGATTCCTAATTAATGTACAGATTTAAACTGAGAAAGCTTTAAAATTGGCTTGCAAGCCAGGGGCTGCCTTGCTTCGTTTCGGATAATGGAGTGATGTATGCTGGGTTGCCTTGCGCGGAAATCCACTGGGATGCCCCGATTAGCCTCTGTTTGCAATGTTCCTCGAAATACGTGCCAAGCCTCGGAAGACTGCTGATCCTCTATTTTGCTGCGACAGAGAGCAGGAAAAGGGCATAGCAATGTATTTCACAAATATATGCATGTCTCGATCCTCGTGCCACCAATCACGCATCTCGATGCATGATGGCCGAGGAATCAGATTGCACAACTCACTATCGGATGCAATGCAGATGAATGCTACAATGAAAACCTAACTCCATCATGGGTAATCCGGAGTGTCGGTGACTGGGGAATTGAGACCCGTTTCGTCACTCGGAGTACGAAACGTGCCTCGTTTCCCGTGCCCGGGCTAACTCTTATTCCGAACACAATGCAATATGCATGATATGCATGAAATGCAACTAAGATACAGCCTAGTATGCACAATGCTGATGAAAATGAGATGTCTCGAAAAGCGTACACACGGGCACGCAAACCGAGGCGATGATGAAAATGAGAAAATCGGATAAAACCGAAGTTCCTCGAAACGCGTGCCCACAGGCGCGCATACCGAGGCAATGATATGAAGTGGAAATCGGATAAAACCGAAGTGCCTCGAAACGCGTGCCCACAGGCGCGCATACCGAGGCAATGATAAAATGAGAAAATCGGATAAAGCCGAAGTGCCTCGAAATGTGTGCCCACGGGTACGCACACCGAGGCGATGATAAAATGAGAAAATCGGATAAAACCGAAATGCCTCGAAACGCGTGCCCACAGGCGCGCATACCGAGGCAATGATATGAAGTGGAAATCGGATAAAACCGAAGTGCCTCGAAATGTGTGCCCACAGGCACGCACACCGAGGCGATGATATGAAGTGGAAATCGGATAAAACCGAAATGCCTCGAAGTGCGTACCCACAGGTGCGCAAACCGAGGCATGGCCCGAAGGCATGAAAATGGTACAGAAATGCAATGATGGGCTTATACCAACATGAGAGAGCCTCAGCCTACTCACATAGGTAGCCAATAGATGAAAACGGAGTGCCTCGAAGTGCGTGCCCACGGGCACGCAAACCAAGGTAATGCACTAAAGCATGAAATGACATGAAAATGATATGCAAGCATGCAAACCAAATTTCAGCAGCTAAATGAAGGGGAAAACAGCCCCGAAATGATACGAAATGACAATCAATGCATGAAATCATCCCGAAATGTGATTTTAAGTACCCGAAATGGCCTACGGCTATGCTAAACATGCAAAATTGATACATGACATGCAAACCAGTAGCAAGGAAGCCCCAAATATGGCATTTTTTCAGTAACAAACAAAGCTAAATAACAACCACAAGCATGGCAAAAATAGCTTGCAAAAACGGGGAAAAAGAGAGGAATTACAAAGCAAGTAGTATATACAATGCTCAAACCAGAAAAATCAGTTCTACAAAATTGAAGAGGGGCCAAAAAAATGCATATTTACAGTAGATGAGATCCTCCAATTCAGTGTGTAGATATGCTCAAAATGGCATGCAAAAATGAGCCAATAAGGGGCTACAACATGAGGTACCATAAGAAATGATCAAACAACTTTGGACCCTTGACAAAGTATGAATAATAAGCCAAAATAAGACATTTTCTAAGCCTGATGAAGGCTCAAATCAGTAGCTAAGAAAGCCTAAACAAACATGCAATTTTACGGGAAATATGAAGGATATAACATGAAGTACCAAAACCAATCATCAAATGGCCTAAGGACCTTAACAAAACATGAAGAATAGGAAAAATAAGGCTCTTTCTAGGCCTGATGAAGGCTTAAATCCGAAGCATGGTGAGCTTAAAAAAGCATGCAAAATGGGATTGTAACAAGAATTCAAAGCAAGTGATATGTAGAGCAAGAAAACCAGGTTGATCCCTTCTTAAATGTTGAAGAGGGGCTCAAAATAAGCACAATCACAGTATGTTGCATGTTCCAAATCAGATCACAAATAGGCCAAATTAATCATGCAATTTTACGGTAAAATGGAAGCATTTCAAAGGAAGTGCATGATAGAGAAGCCAAACATGGTTGAGCCCTTGTTCAATATTGAAGAGGGGCTCAAAATAAGCCCACTCACAGTATATAGTATACTCGAAATCAGATCACTCAAAAGCCAAACAAAGCATGCAAATTAATGGCCTAAAGAGTGATATTGAAGCAAGTGTATGAAGAAGACACCAAACAGGGTTGAGCCCTTCTACAAAGTTGTAGAGGGGCTCAAAATAAGCATAAAACCAGAAGGGGTCAGAGCCCAAAACAGATCACAAGTAGGGTAAAGAAATGACTCAAAATTTTGCTAGAAAAAGGGATTTAGAGGCTTACCCTTGAAGATCCAACTTTGGTGGCCTCTTGGCTTGAGATTGTTGCCTCTTAGCCTCTGAAGAACACTTCTTTGCTGCTGGAATGGAAGTGGTGAAGGTGGAGCTTAGGGTTGATGAAGGATTGAGCTAGGAACTTGAATGAATTTTAGGGTTTTTGGAGGTGAAGATGGAGGCTATGGAAGAGAGAGTCTTGAGATCAAAGGTTGTAACCTTAACAAAGGAGGAGGCTATGCCTTCAAATAGGGAAGAAAAGGTGTAAAAGGGGAGGGAATTGCATCCAAGCATTCCCTCCCAAAATATCCCCCGGATGCCCGGGATATTTTGAAAAATATCCGGACAGCTGGAAAGGGCTGGAAAGCAGAAAGCTGGCCGGCCAGGTAAATTTCTGGGAGGTGGCCGGCCGGCCACCCCACCTGGTCGGCCAGCCACTCACCCTGGCCGGCCGGCCATGGCCCAAAAATGAAGTGCAAATTTCTGGCCGACCACCAAGTGTTAGGGTCCTCCCATGTGTGTAGAATAAGGCCCCAAGGTCGGAATCTGGCAACTCTGAAGCAGGAGTCACAACATAGAGCTTGAAGGAGAGGCTCAAAAATGAA
The DNA here is from genome assembly GCA_030407325.1 of Camellia japonica. NCBI lineage: Eukaryota > Viridiplantae > Streptophyta > Magnoliopsida > Ericales > Theaceae > Camellia > Camellia japonica. Next base: position 31,728 of record JAPPVO010006056.1, on the reverse strand, counting down.
AACAACAATTGCTGGCCGACCACCACTTTTTGGTGTCCTCCCATATGTGTAGAACAAGGTTCCATGGTCGGAATGTGGCAACACTGAAGCAGGAGTCACAACATTGCATCTGAAGGAGAGGCCCAAAAATGAAATTCACAATTGCTGGCCGACCATCACTTCTTAGGGTCCTCCCATGTGCCCTCATCACAAATATGTAGCTTTGGTCGGAAGAAAATGGGCCTAGGGTGTTCAACATTAGCCCGGAAGTGAGCAAAACGGGCGCCGGAGGAGCGAAACTGGTTATCTGGGATAATTGCTGGCCTCCTACCCTCCAGTGATCTTCCTAATGCTGAAACAGAGGTACCTGCCAAAATTGAACAAAAACTAATGAGAAATGAACGCTCGGGGCCCAAACCGCGCAGTTCGGGGTCCCGAAAATGGGCTGTAGGCACCGGAAGTGGCATTCAGCCACGAAGTGGGTACCAGAGGCCCCAGTGTTCCTCAGAATGTTAAAACAGAGGTACCTGCCAAGAACCGGAGAAAACCGATGCGAAATGAAAGCTCGGGGGCCAAACCGCGAGGTTCGGGGCCCGAAAACCGGCTGTAAGCACCGAAAGTGGCATTCAGCCACGAAGTGGGCATCAGGGGCCCCAGTGTGCTCTGTTATGACAAAACAGAGGCACTTGCCAAAAAATGGAGGAATCGGAGACGGTTGGGCGGTCCCGAGCCGAGGCACACGGCCTGACGACTCCGAAAACCGGGAACCGGGCTCCGAAATGGGCAAAATGGCCTACGGCCACGAAAAGTAGCCCACGGCCACCGAGAGATAGTCTACAGGACTACTCCCTTCCCTCAGGAAAGAAAACAGAGAAAACCGAGTCTGGTTCGCAAACCGAGACAAGGCACAAAAGAGGATTCGGAAGTTCGGAGGCAGGGCGCACGGCCGCGACTCTGAGACTTCTAAATGAGCACAGTATGCAACATCACCGAGCGCTCAATCGGTGACGTCTGAGTCTTAAGGTCGGTCAAAAATGGGGTGTCTACACTTGCCACTAGAGAAATTAATGCTGGCTCTAGTCATGGCCTCAAAGAAGTTGAACCACTACTTCCAAGCACACAAGATTCTGGTACTAACAGAACACCCATTGAATTCCCTGTTACAACAAGGAGATTTGACAGGAAGAATCGCGAGGTGGGCAGTAGCCCTGGGACAATATGACCTGGAGTTCAGGCCCAGGACAGCAATCAAGGGCCAAGTTTTGGCCGACTTTGTGGCAGAATTTACGCCAGAGTCCATCGAACGTCGGCCTCCGATTAGCCGAGATGAACAAAGCTCTAGCAGGCCAGAAGAATCACAGCCGACAGCAAGAGAGCAAAGGAAGGAGAAGCTCAGACCCTGCAGCATTTACATCGGCGACTCGTTTAGACTCTTTGTCGATGGAAGTTCAAACCGACGAGGAACGGGAGCAGGGGTACTGCTGATATCCCCAGATGGAGAAATAATAGAACAATCCATCCGTTTGGGGTTCAAGGCCTCAAACAATGAAGCTGAATACGAAGCGTTGATTGCCGGACTAAAACTGGCAGCAGCAGCTGAAGCCGATGAGGTAATAGTTTTTTGTGATTCACAACTAATTGTTAATCAGTCAACAGGAGAATTTGTAGCCAGGGACGAGCGCATGTCGGCATATGCAAAAGAGGTGATCAGATTAGCCGAGCTATTCCAGAATTGCCGACTCCTTCAAGTTAGACGAGATGATAACAGTCACGCCGACGCGTTGGCCAATCTGGCGAGCTCAATGCAGACCGGAAAGACGAGAACAATTATGATCGACTACATGTCGGGCCCGAGCATAGAACCACGGCACGCGAAGCAAGAAGCAATGTGTGTGGACATGGGGCCGAGCTGGATGGATGCAATTGTTGCATTCCTGAAAGAGGGAAAATTGCCAGACGATCGCAAGGAGGCACACAAAGTCAGACTGAAGTCGGCAAGATTTTGCCTATCTGCGGAGGGACATCTCTACAGAAGGTCCTTTACCGGACCCCTATTAAGGTGCGTACACCCTTTTCAAGTTGAAGATTTTTTGTATGAAATTCATGAAGGGATTTGTGGAAGCCACACTGGGGGCAGATCGTTAGCCCATAGGGCCATTACCCAGGGGTATTGGTGGCCATATATGCAAAAAGATGCCGAAGCATATGTGAAGAAGTGCGAACCCTGTCAACGGTTTGCACCCTTGATTCATCAGCCAGCTGCCGACCTGAATCCAGTATCCAGCCCCTGGCTGTTTGCCCAGTGGGGCATGGATCTGGTCGGACAACTTCCCCAAGCAACTGGGCAGAGGAAGTACCTATTGGTGGCAACGGATTACTTTACAAAGTGGATAGAGGCAGAACCTCTAGCTAAGATCCGAGATGTGGACGTCAAGAATTTCATATGGAAGAACATCATCACCAGATTTGGAATTCCCAGAGCCATTGTAGCCGACAACGGAACGCAGTTCGACAGCAAGCTGATCAAGAATTTCTGTGCGAAATTCAAGATCAAGAATTACTTTTCAACACCAAGCTTCCCTCAAAGCAACAGACAAGCGGAAGCATCCAACAAAGTAATTCTGGATGGAATAAAGAAGAGGTTGCAGGCAACAAAAGGGAAATGGGTAGATGAATTACCCAATGTGCTTTGGGCATATCGGACTACGCCGAGAAGATCAACGGGGGAATCTCCCTTTGCCATGGCTTATGGCACAGAAGCAGTCATTCCACTGGAGGTCGGCATCCCAGGGATCCGAACCCAGGGAGTTGAAGATGGGACTAATGACATACTCTTAGCCCGAGATCTGGATCTTTTGGAAGAACGAAGAGAGAAGGCTGCAATTCAGCTTGCAGTGTACCAGCAACAGCTTGCCAGGGCTTACAATAAGAAGGTCAACCCACGAGATTTTCAAGTCGGCGACCTAGTCTTGAGAAAAGTGGTCGGCAACAAGAAAGATCCCAGGGAGGGCAAGCTCGGCCCAAACTGGGAAGGGCCTTACAGAATTACCTCGGTGTTAGGTAACGGAGCATATCGGCTTGAAGACAATGAAGGCAAAGCACTGCCAAGACCCTGGAACACTTGCAACTTGAAATTTTTCTATCATTGAGAGATCCTTATTCTTGGCCGATGCCATATGATTGGTAGAGATGCTGGAAGACATGGTAAATGAGAACCCAAGTGGAACTCAGGTTCACATTGGGGGCAGAGAAGATACAAAGCCTACCACTTGTTGAAATTTGTAGCAATTTACAAGTTGGTCTGGCCGAATAACAAAGCCTACCACTTGTTGAAATTTGTAGCAATTTACAAGTTGGTTTGGCCGAATAACAAAGCGTACCACATAATAGATGGTCTGGCCGAATAACAAAGCCTGCCACTTGTTGAAATTTGTAGCAATTTACAAGTTGGTTTGGCCGAATAACAAAGCCTACCACTTGTTGAAATTTGTAGCAATTTACAAGTTGGTCTGGCCGAATAACAAAGTCTATCGCTTGTTGAAATTTGTAGCAATTTACAAGTTGGTATGACCGAATACAAAGCTTAGCTTCGCTTGTTGAAATTTGTAGCAATTTACAAGTTGAAGTTGAGCCGAGAAGATTCCTTAGCTTCGCTTGTTGAAATTTGTAGCAATTTACAAGTTGAAGTTGAGCCGAGATGGTTCCCTGGCTTCGCTTGTTGAAATTTGCAGCAATTTACAAGTTTGTTTCTCTTCGCTTGTTGAAATTTGCAGCAATTTACAAGTTTGTTTCTCTTCGCTTGTTGAAATTTGTAGCAATTTACAAGTCGAAGGAAAGCCGATGTTATGGCATACAGTCTTATAGCAATTTGCTGGTTGGACATACCAATGACGATGTTCAAACACTTGTTGAAATTTGCAGCAATTTACAAGTTGAAGCTAAGTATATTGTTCAATCCTTGTTAAAATTTGTAGCAATTTACAAGTAGATTACTGTTTAAACCTTGATTATAATCCGAGAATAGTTTGATGTATATAATGGTCCTTGTTGAAATTTGCAGCAATTTGCAAGTAGGTTGGATTGATATAACAGGTTGAAGTTTAGCCGACATGTTACCATCTGTTGGAATTTTGTTGCAATTTACAGCAATTTACAAGTGGGGGAAACTGAGATTATTGTTTGAACGCTCATTGAAACATGAGAAACGTTTGCAAAAGTTAACATTGAATTGTATATGTTTTATACTTGTTGAAATTTATGAAAAGATTGCAGGTCAGTATCCTGCCGAAGTAAAACTTGCAGTTATCATATCCGAAGTATGTAACCCCGAGAAGACTATCCAAAGGAAGAACTATGCAAAATATTCTAAGTACAGAATCAAATAGAAGAAATGAAGAAGAATTAAAGACTGAAGCATAAGGATAAAACATTTGTATAAAAAGAAGGCACTATGGCCTAGCAGCAGTCAAGTGTTCACAAGCAACAAAGAAAGGCACATCGGCCATAAAGAAAGTTCAACAAAAACAAAAAAGAAAATACAAAAGAATCAAACTTCTTCAACTTGAGCAGATGGTTGGGTTGAAACCTCCGAAGGCTCTGGCAGAACCACCTCGGCATCTTTTTGCTTCACAACCTCTGCGTCTTCTTCTACCACGACCTCGGTTTCCTTATCCGCCGCGACCTCGGCGTCAATTTCGGCCAAAGTCTTCTCCACAGTTTTTTCAGCCAGAAGCAGGTCAGAAGATAGCACGCCCGTGTTAGCTTCCTTGGGCACCTCCTCATCCTCCTCTTGGGTCAAGTCAAAAACTTGATCATCCTTTGGAGGAGATTTGGCCTTCTTCACCAGGGCTTCTTCTTCACCTTCACCTTCCTCTTCAGCCTCGGCTTCAGAATCTTCTTCTTCAGCTTGGCTTGAAGATGGAGGAAGAGGACAAGGAAGACGCATGGCCTTGGTCTTGCGCCATGGCGAGTCGACTGGAAGATTAAGCTGTTTGGCCAAAGCATTCCAACCTAGGGAATATCCCTTGTTGCATGCTTGCTTGACCTGAAGCTTATAGTCTTCAGCGACATCAGCCATGCCTTCATTGTAAGCAGCATCAATTTCAGCCTTCTTGGTGGCCAAGGCTTCTTGTAGCTCCTTTTCGGCCTGGGCCGCTTTCTCCTCGGCTTCCTTCTGCTGAGCTAAAGCAACGTTTTTAACAGCTTCAGCAGACTCAGCCTTTTCATCGACTATCTGTTTAGCCTTGGTTGCCTCCTCGGCTTGATCACCCAGTTTTTTCATCTTGCTCTGGAGGGCCCTGTTTTGTTTATGGATAAGAGCAAACTCATTCTCCATGTCGGCTAACTTCTTTGCTGTTTCAAAAGCCTGCATGGAGAAGGTATGGGCGTGTTGGATGGCCTGGAAGAATACAAGGCAAAAGTTATTATAAACATTTCAAAATTTTATAAGTATGAAAGACAAATTATCAAAATCAAAGACTTACTTGGACTGAATGCTGCATCATGAGGGCGTAATTCTCATAGCCGCTCATTTTTTCGTTACGCTCCATATCGCCGTCAAGAAGGACTGCTGTGCTGAGCGCCACGCCGACGTTGACATCGGCAGCGCTTTCGTTGGAGTAGACCGGTCTGTGTTCAAGAGTAACTTTGGGAACCCAGGGAACTTTGGGAACCTTGGAACCTGAAGTTGAGGTAGATGTAGACCTTGGCTTCTTTTGCTGAGTGGCCCCTGATGGTTGGGCTTCAGCAGGTCTCTTTGCGGGAGCCGAAGTGATCTTCTCGGCCAGTTTGGAGATTGGCAGGGCATCTTCAGCCTCTGCGTCATCCACAGTAGCCTTCGCCTTTGGTTGGGCCTTTTTGACTTTCTTTTGCTTTGGCGGAGGCACAGTTTGGGGAGGCGCATCATCCGTGTCATCTGGAAGATTGGCCAAAAGATCAAGCACCACTTTCTTCGGGCGCTCCATCTCGGCTGTTTTAACAAGTCTACGTCGGCGTTTCTTTTTTGTCGCTGATATTAAATTTGGAGCCGAGGTTGATGGCTGATCGGCTGGCTCAGATGTGGAGGCAGCCTGTTCTGTAGAAGCAGCTGATGGAGAAGCGCTCTTCTTCCTCCTCCTTGGAACGTCGGCCAACTTGGATGTGTATGTGGGGATGAAATTTAACACCAGAGGAGCTTTGCGCTTCTGGAGAGGGAGATCCAATAACTTCTTTAATCCTTTCCCTGGACAGTAGGATTGGCGGAAGTTCTTGTGAGGCTGGCGAATGTCTGCAACAAAAAACACAATATCAGAGACAGATAAAAGTGGCCGAAAAATCTGAAGAAAACAACAGTTAAGAAGTTAACATAGGGATCTTACCCTTGCCCTCCTTGACCGTTCGAGAAAGAGGGAATAGATGAACTTCTTCATCTGGGCCAAATTCCCAGTTCCCAGACGCGATGAGGTAATCTTCTCCAGCCCCTTTGTTGGAGTCTGGGAGGTCGGCTACGATCTTAAAGGCGGTGGACCTCGGCTTAAGGTAGTAGACATAGCCTTTTTCTTTAAGGTTCAAGGGGCACATGGTATAGCAATACTGGATGTCGGCAAGAGTGATTCTAACACTCTCCTGCTGAGCTAAGGCTATTATTCCATTCAGTGTCCTATAAGCGTTTATGGAGAGTAGCATGGGGTTCAGGGCGTAGTAATGAAGGACTTCGCGGAAGAGAGGATTAAGAGGAAACCGAAGTCCACATTGGACGAAGGCTACTATAGGGAAAGGCATCTTGTCGCCATCAGGCATTATAGAATCTTCCTCCCCAGCTAGTCTGAGATGGACATCGTCTGGAATGGAGAACTCTTGCCTAAAGTTTTGTAGCTTGGTTGGGGTATCAACCCTATCTCTCCAAACACCCATGGTTATTGATATACCAGTACTTGACTACAGAAACAGAATGTTCCTAAAAGGGTTCTAAAGACCTCGGCTTAAACCTAGGTATAATTCGTTTCAATTTTTCCTAAGGACTGATGGTTCTACAGCAAATCCCAAACCTAAATCTACGAAAAGCAAGTATGGAAGGCAGAAATCTGGAAAACAGGAAAGCAAAAAGAAGTCTCAGATTCAAGAGCACGAGAGGGCGAAAGGCCAAGAACAAGAAATGAAACGGTGCAAGTGTTCACATGCAAAATCAAGAAATGATTCACAAATTAAAAGAAAAGCAGAACAGTAGAAGCAAGAAAAACCAGAAGCGTTCAAAAGAGCTGAGAAAGAGAAGGGAACGGTGGCTTACCAGAAAAGATGAGGCCGAAATGAGCTTCGCCGAGGTCAGACGATGGACGCAACAGAAGCGAGAGCTTCACAGAAATGACAGGTGAAGGCAGTTGCAGAGCTTCGAGCAAGAACAATGGAGGATTCGAAGAAGGAAAAGCCTTGGAAAGAGAAAAAACAGAGTATTCGGAATGCAAAAGTGAAAGGAGAGAGAGAAAGGCAAATGTTTTGTCAAAATTTGAAAGGGCGGCAAAACAGCAATAATTGCGCCTCGGGCAACGCAGGCGTCAGACGGCGCAGCAGAAGAAAGACGGTTTGTGGGCGCGTCACCAGCACGGACCACTAAGGATAAAACACGTCGTTGGAACAGTTGTAAAACGGTGCATGACAGCTCATGCGCGTATGGGAGTTGATTTGCATCTGAAGAGGACATGTTGGCCTGAAATGAATTAACTCGGCTAGAAGTTCTTAAGCCGAGGAGCGAGAAAGAAGTTCAATATAAGTTCCATCACCTCAGTATGCCGAGGAAATAGAACTTAGGGGGCAGTTGTGGGGTTATATTTCTGAGCATCAACACGTGGCAAGATGACGTCGGTGTGTCATCAGGAAAGCTACGTGTCACAGTAAAGTTTTGCCATGGTATCCTAGTATTTGCCGAGGTAATTTCTGAAGGCATCTTAATCCGGATGAAGGCCTACAACCTCGGCTCCACCTGCAATGGCCGAGCTACCCGCAGAAAACTGGAGCCGAGGTAACTGTCAGTCTGACCGTATCAGCCAATATAAAATATTATCTTGGTAGGTGGATGTCCAACTATGTGGAGTAAGCCATCATTTCACTAACTAAGTGGCCTCGAGGCCATAAGAGTTGATCATGAGGCCATTAGGGGCCACGTGAAGGAATAAAGAGCTTTTACCTGGAAAGCTGCCGAAAGTGCATTGGTGGACTGGCAAGACAGAGGTCAATGGACGAGGGGGACATGGAATCCATTCGGCACGGAGCATATTCAACTACAAGCTAATTGTAACATTTACAATTACATGCTTAGAGAGCGAGAGAATTACAGAGAGTTAGTTGTAATTTTACCATTTATTCAATAGTGAATTACCCCGGCCCCCCCGTGGATGTAGGCATTTATTGCTGAACCACGTTAAATCCTTTGTGTCATTATGTTATTATCTGTGCCATCTATTCTGTCTGTGTTTTTACCGCTGAATCACTAAGATAGGCAGTGTGATCGGAAAATCACTCACACAATCTCAATCCTTGGTTTAACTCCCCGTCTCTCTCTATACTTATCTGGTGAACCCATCCCATTCTTCAGCTCCTAACGTTGTCACCAATGAACTATCATCACTTTGATTCCCAAGTGAAAAACAATCTCCAAGACGGTAAAATAAAGAATTTGAATAACGAATATATATTATATATTAAGTGAAAAAGGGTTTTTAAACCTCAAAACTTGTAGGAGCTTCAATATCTTAATCTGAATTTTCTAAATATTTTATTTAAAAAAAAAAAACTAAGCATTTATTGATTTGGTCAAAATCCTCTGATCAGCATTTATTAACTTATTTCAATCCACATATCTTTCCACATGCCTGCATTTATTGATTTGGTTAAAATCCCATAATCAGCATTTAAAATCCCCTCATACAAATAATTATAGATACAACTTGTGCATAGTTATTGCGGTACCCTTTTTAACTTCTCTCATACACTATGGTTAGTGATAAAATTGTTAAATTATTTTTATAAAAAATCTTAAAAAACATAATTTATATATTAAAAAAATCTAAAACAAAAATAAATATCTATAATTATCCCATCTATCTATCTATACTATATATTAAGCAAAATGAGATTTTTAACCCCCAAGGCCTGTAGGAGCTCCAATATCACAATCTGAATTTTCTAAATTTTTTATTTAAAAAAAAAAAAAACTCAGCATTTATTGATTTGGTCAAAATTTCTTGATCAGCATTTATTAACTTTTTTCAATCCACATGTCTTTCCACATGCCTGCATTTATTAATTTGGTTAAAATCCCTTGATCAGTACTTAAAATCCCCCGATACAAATAATTATAGATACAATCCGTGTATAGTTACTGCAGTACCCTTTTCAACTTCTCCCATACACTATGGTTCGTAATAAGATTATTAAATTATTTTTATAAAAAATCTTAAAAAACGTAATTTATATATTAAAAAAAATCTAAAACAAATATAAATATCTATCCCCTGATTAGTATTTATTAACTTTGTTTAATCCACATGTTTTTCCACATGCATACATTTATTGATTTGGTCAAAATTCCCTAATCAGTATTTAAAATCTCCTTATACAAATAATTATAGATACAATCCGTGTATAGTTACTGTAGTACCCTTTTCAACTTTTCTCATACACTATGGTTAGTGATAAGATTGTTAAATTATTTTTATAAAAAATCTTAAAAAATGTAATTTATATATTAAAAAAAATCTAAAACAAATATAAATATCTATAATTATCCCGTGCATAGCACGGGTGATAGACTAGTTGATCCCCAATAAAGGAAAATTTACCGATAAGTCCTAGTTTTTGAAAAGTTGAACCATTTAGTCCTAAAAGTTTTCTTATGCTCCATTTAGTCCCATTTTTACATCAGCATGATGTAAATGATGTAAATGATGTAAATGATCTGATGTTTCATTCTATAATTTCAAAATTTATTGAAATCTGATGAACATTAGATGTTTTTCATCCTATAATTTCAAACATTATTGAAATTTGATGAACATTAGATGTTTGAAATCTAATGTTTGTAACATTACTCTGATGTTATTAACATTGTATCTGATGTTATTAACATTGTAATGGGACCTTTCAGTCTATAAAAAATTTTTTAGGACTAAACAGTGTATAAATTATTAATTTAGAATTTATTGGTACATCCCCTAAATAAAAGTATATAAGCATCAGACTGAACAATAATATAAACTCCATCATCACTAAAGTACCAAACGAGTACCCTCCTATTTCGAACTAGTAACTTAAGCCCAATGAATGCAAATGAAATTTTATATTTTCATCACCAATCACAATCTGATAGTGTAGATGTTGTGAAATTGTGTAAACGTTTTGGTTCAAAGAAATTAAATAGAGATAGAAAAAACCAAAAGAGGGTAACTCCTAGTAGAAGGATATTTCTAGAGTGAGGTAGGACGAAGGTCTAGTTGGTGAGAGTGGTGGTGACAGGTTAGCCATAGTTTACCCACATCAACTTGGAGAAGCCAGAGATGGAGTCTGGTTCACTAGATATACATGTAGAGAAAGTGTGTTATTCACTTTAATGGTTGAGATTTAACTATATACACATGGTGGTCTAAGAGAAATTGGTACAGAAGATGGGGACATGTATAGGAACAAAGATCCCAGGCCCTTAAAAATCACTCTTAATAATGTGTCAAATTTTAATTTGTTAAATATTTAATCATGTAGGATATAATTTCAATATCACATTATTAACTATCATTTAAAGTTAATAAATTAAAGAATATAGCATTGTTGTTTACCTGAGTTGCCAATGAATTTAAAAATAGACCTAACACATAAAAATAGCCGGTGGACCTGTAGCCGTTGGAACTGATTCTTACATAAATCAAAGGCCTCATTTCCATTGTTTTCCATTATCAAAGAAAAGCACAAGTAAAAAAGTGTAGGCGAAACAATTTGCAAGGAGGTTGAATAAACAGGTGGGGTGTTTCGGTTTCTCTGAAAAAAATTTCAGAATTTTTTTTTTTTAAAAATAAAAATAATATTAAAAAATATTTTTAAAATTTTAAAAATTATTTATAACTCTCAAAAGATAAAATAATATAAAAATGATAAGTATTTTTAATTTTTTTAATTTCTTTCACCAAATTAATTTTTAATTTTTTTTGAAATTTTTTCTAAAATAAGAATTTGAAAATCAAACAAAACATAGCCATTCTTTTTTAAGAAGCTATTTATGTCATTAATTTGTTATTTGATTAAATTTGAATATTTGCAGTAAATTCTCTCCCTTTCGAGAAGTTAATGGTTGGTCCTGGAACACCATCAAGTGATATTCCAAGGGAGTTGTGATTGGTAGAGGAAGTGTGACTCATGATTTTGTGTTAAATAATTAAAAAATATGAGGTGGCATGAGAATTTGTTATTGGTAAGGAGTACCATCACGTGGCCTTCCAGGAGCACCAACTAATCTTTCCTTCTCGTTTGTCATTCTAAGGTTTGGTTCAATTACATCTCATCCCCTGACGTTCTAAAAATTATATTTCCATCCCTGTGATTTGTAGTCTCATTTCATAAACTCCTTACTTATATAAAAGGCAACAATTCATAATAGAAAAAATGAGAAAATTATATTGATAAAAAAAATAAAAAATAAAAAGTAAAGCAAAGAAAAGAGGGGAAAAAAAAAAAACAAAGGAAGTAAAACAAAACAATAAAAGAGAGAGTGCATGAATTTAATATCTTTATTTTGTCTAAATAATTACAATGACAGGGGAGTTAGTATAATTTCTCAAATATCAAGGGGTGATATCTATTAAATCCAAATCTCAGGGGGTATAAGTGTAATTTACCCAATGTAGAATGATCTGGAATATCATTGAGAATGTAATATAGATTCAAAGTTAATGGGCAAAAGTGTAATTTTACCATTCAAAGTACAATTTGTTTTTAAGGAATTACATACCGGTGGGAGTTAGAATTTTTACATAAATATGGACTGGCCACAACTTTTTATTTGCACCCTATTATAGAGTGAGTTACATTTTCATATTCTTAGAATTTTTTTTCTTTTTTTTTCTTTATGCCACCCACATGTAATCCCCTTTGTTTTTTCCAATGGGGGAATGAACGTGACATCACTTCTCTTCGCAGATTGTAATTTGTTTGGTTTGGATTTTTAGGATTTATTATTTAGAAAATTGAAATTTTTTATTTTTTTTTTACTGATTTTTTTAAAAATATTTTAAATAATTTTTTTTAAAATTTGTAGATACACCTAACATAAAATACACTTAAAAATTATAATATTTGTAAAAAAATCTTTAAAAAATTCACTAATACCAAAAATATATTTAAAAAAATATGAGAATTCAGTACATTTTTGTATTTTTGTGTATTTTTTGATTTTTTACAATTACTTTCACTTTTTAGATATATCTAAATAAGGTACATCTAAAAAAGTAAAAAAATTGCTTAAAATTTAAAAATAGTTATTAAAAACAAAAAAATCACGAAAAATAAAAAACTCAATTTCTAGAAAATTGAATTTAGAAAATTGAAACTAAACACCCCTTTGGTAAGTTTACTACTCCGTTAATGTAGTTATCTGACAGGGGTATTTTGTAATTTTTGAAAACACAAGGATATTTTATATGAGGGCTGCTATTAACACCTACTTTATGAGAAATTCTATTTCCACACATTACTTCCTCTCTTTTCACATTCTTTCTCAATACACACACTAAATAAATTTAAATTATCAACTTTCACTCAATATACATCCTACCATATCAAAAATATCCTTACCATCGTCATCCTCCAAACCCTAACCCTAACAAGCCATCACCGCTGTTGCCGCCGGCGACGGCACCTCTTTCCCTTACTTTCACTTCCAGTCATTACCTCCACCCCTCCCTTCACCTGTCGGCGCCACTTCCACAACCTCCATCGCCGAAATCGATCTCGGTCTTTATTGATGTTCATCTTTGTATTTGTATTGTTTAATTTTCATCAATAAAGATTTTTTTTAGCTGTTTCAAAAAAAAGGGGTGCAATATGTGGAGGGGATTTGTTGACTAAAGTTTTTCCATTTCATTCTATTTTTTTATTTTATTTTATTTTATCATTTTTACTTTATTTGTTCTTTGTATTGTAACTGTAATTGAACAAAATATCCTTTTACAACAAATGTTTGAGTCATCACACACAAATTAAGATCATCATAAAAAAGAAAGATTTTTGAAGAAGTGTTCAGTACAAAATGTGCAATTAATTAATTTACTAAATTTAAGGTCGTGCTCATGAATATATGCTCGCATTGGTCTAAGACAGACAGCTTCTTCATCACTGAGAACACTATAGATTTGCTCTGGTGCCACTCTTTAACGTTGATTTCCATATAAGAAACATCAATTTCAGATAACCAATAAAGATTAAAGTTTAGGTTGAATTTAAAAAGAAAAAAAAGAGTGAAATATAAATGGGCTTTGTATTTTTAATATTTTTATGTATATGAAGGGAGGAGGCTAGAGATAAGAAACACCTTTCTGGTTGAGGATGGATGAAGAAAGCACCAACTTGATAATGATGATGACGACAAATGATTTGGGTTTGGCAGCGGGGAGAGACAAAGGCAAAAGAAGATCGCGGTGTTGGGCAATGAAAGCGGAGTGAGATTGCGGTGGTGCACCGATCTTTTTCTCAGGCAAAGGGGTCGCAGTGGTGGGGAAGAGGCGACGGGATGAGTGGAGGAGGGGAGAGGCGGCAGCTATGGATGGTAATGGTGGAAATTGATGGTTTGAGAGAGTTAGAGTTAGGGTTTTGGAAAATGGATATTTTGGTAATTTAATTTTAAGACAAAAATGTAATAAAACAAAATCATTAAGTGTGTGGAAAGAGAGGAAGTAGTGTGTGGAAATAGAATTACTCCTACTTTATCTCTTTGGACCCCTCTCTTCTATTTTTTAATTCCATTTTGTCCAATAATAAAATTTCATTTCTACTTTCATCTCTAACCCACTAACCCTAATTTCCCAAACCCCAACCCTAATTCCATCAACACTCTCGCACCTTTTTCCAGCTCCACTCCACTCCACTCATCTGGCACCATTTCCTTCACTTCAGACTACTTCCTTTAACCCCAAACCCTCGCAAGTCTACATCCACAAACCCTAGTAGATCCGAACAAGTTTGTAATCGAAGACGACCCAAACAAACCAGGAGCCCAAATGGAGATGAAGCGATAGTGGTGGTAGGGGTGGAGGCGGAAGAGTTGAAACCAAAGGGAAACGATAGGGTGGAAGCGGCGGAATTGGGCAATTCGAAGCCGCATGAAGGGGTGAAAGTGGTGGCGGAGAGGAGGCAGCGACAAAGAGGGAGGGGATGGTTTATGATTTCAAATTCACAGTCCAAACCCTAAAACAGCTCAAAAAGAATGATAAAAAAACAGAAAAGTGAGAGTAGCAAAATAAGTTGTTACCGATCGAAGACTATTTCGAGTTCAAACCATTGGATGTGACAATGACAAAGCAAAATCGAGCGAAGAATTGAAGTGTACGAGTAAAATTGATGATAGTGAAGACGAAGATGACTATGGAGGATTAGCTTGGAGAGAGAGAGAGAGAGAGAGAGAGAGAGAGGGGACTGTCGGCAAGAAATTGTCTTCCTGCCGATAGTAAGAACATTACAAAGAAAAGTTGGGATTCAAAAGATCAGGAGTATAGTGGGAATTAAAGTGGGGGTTCAAAAAGAAAACGGAGAGGCTCATTTAGGTGGATGGGGGTTCAAAGAATGTGAGAGTCTAAAGAAATTAATTAAGTACTAATAGAACTTTTTTTTTTTTTTTAATTTTGTTTAAACTTTGTGGGGTGTTGTAATTTGGCCTTAATTTTTTTTTGTATAACTACTGTTAAAGTTTGGATTGAATTTCTAAAAATCTTAAACTGTTACTTTAATTATTATTCTATGGAGATCTAATATTTAGGGTAAATTACACTGATTTGTTTTTGAGATTTGGGAAAAAAAATTATAATAATACCCATAATTTTAACATAATTACACAATTTTAATTATTAATATTTAGGGTTAAAGAGGCAAAAAATAATGCAGATAGTATGAAAATACAACAATACACAATGTAAAATGCATATTTCTTATCAAAGAAATGACATTATTATTTTTTTATTCATACGACTATTGAATTTTTGATTAAATTGAGACTAACTGTTATATAAATTAAAATCTTAAAAGAGTTCAATATAATTATGTTAAAGTTGTGAGCCTTATTATATTTTTTTCGAATTTGAAAGATGGTCAATGTATTTACCGCAATATTTATCATCTAATTAATTTTTTTATTTAATTTTATATATATGTATAGAATAAAAATTATATCATATATATAATTCACTATATTTAAATATAGTAAGACTCATCATACATACCACATAAAAATCTATACTATTATTAAAGTGAACAAGTCACTTAGGGGTGCTTTTGGGAAGATGGTTATAATCTGATTTTTGGTGAAAAGCTGATTATAAGCAGATTATAATCAACTTTTCTGTGAGAGAAGAGGTTGGTTATAATCTGAAAATCAAATTATAACCATGTTGCCAAAAGAGGCCTAAGAATTTTCTCATCTTCTTTTGTCGTTGGCGTGAAGTGTCAATTTCTCTATCTGACAAAAAATAGTAATAATTACAAGAGAGTTACAAGAATTGAATTTATGACCATTGACTTAATAAAAAAACACTATCACCACTTAAACAATATAAAACCTATGTTTTTAATTTAAAATTAAAATTTTATTTTTAAGCACACTCATTAGGTGGCTCACACTCCTAGTATGTGAAATGTGTACAAGAGTTGTTAATGATAAAAAAATTTTATATAAAAAATAGCCAACAAAAATATATAAAAAAATATAAAATATGAGATTTTTTTTTTTAATAAATGATATACACGTTGTGATATAAAAATGAGTAATTTGAATTACCAGGTTAGGATTCGTGGCAAACTCCATATGCCTTAACAGTATTGGTCATTTTTTAACGAGTAGTGGTTGGGGCCCCGAAAACAGGGTGCCCCGAATGCCCCTAAACAGAAAACCAAGGCATGAGGAAAAAAAAAAAAAACAAAGAAAAATGCCCAAAATGACGTCGTTTTGGACATTAGGGGCATTAGGGGCAGATTTTTTAGGGGCAAAAAACATTTCTCTTTTTTAACTAGAGACTATATGCTGCATTTAGGATCATAAACTATATATTAGGATCATAAATATTTTTACATTGTAATTTTTATTGATAGCATGTCATTAGTAAGAGTTTTTTCTTCTTTAACAAAAAAAAAAAAAAAGGAAAAAATCACATAAGTGAATTTTTTTTTTATATATTAGGATCATCAAGAATTTTTTTTTGGGAAATTTATTGGAAAGTCCTATTTTGGAAACTTCTTTACCATTTGATCCAATGTTTTAAATGGTTAATTGAGGAGTCCTTATTAGGTGTAGTGTGTGACCAGTAAGTCCTTTTTCAAACATGGATGGATATTAGTTAAACATATATGCTCTCACTAGTTAATTGGGAAAGTATTTTTTTTTTTTGGGAATGTGTGACAGGTATGGTGTGATACTCCAATATGGCAGATATTAATGTGACACTTCAACGATGAGACAACGTAGCAGGTATGATGTGACACTCTAAACTGTTTACTCATCCTTAGTGTACTTTTTCAAATATAACAACGTAATAGGTATGATGTGACACTAAAAAAAAAAAATTAAAAACTCCTTAGTATACTTTTTTCAAATGTGACAACGTGACGGTATGTTGTGACACTCTAAAAAAATTAAAAATTTCTTGGTGTACTTTTTCTAAATGTGACATGTGACACTCCAACGTGACGGACTCAATTTGATTGAATTACTGCGTGTCTTCACGTCACGAGTCAAAAAACAATTAGTAAGGAATTCACATCCCACATTGTGCGTGTTAAAAACAACCTGTTGGCTACATATTTTGTAAAAGCCAATTACAGTTCGACACGTGGCAAAGCAAGGGTAGTATGGGGAGACTACTCAAGTCTTCGATCCTGATCGTACACGTGGCAGTGAAAATTGGTTCTCACATGATCTGAGTAGCACAGGATCAGTAAAGAGATACAAGATGACGTGGCTTCAACGGTTGCTCATATTCAAATTCAAATACAAGAGGGAAGTTCAACTGCAAGAAAAGGCGTAGTGGAACTACTTCTAAGGCAGCATGATCAGCAATCATGGAGGAGCAGTTCGACAGTTTGAAGTGCAGTTCGATGGTCATCCTTGAGGAGTATAAATAGCAAGGAGGTCCCCAGAAAAAACCCCCAGACTCAGATCCAACAAACCAGTCATTTTACTTCATATTTTTCTTTTCCAGTTTTATATTCCCAGTCTTTACATTTCCTGCACTTTAAATACTTGTTCTTTAAATTCCTGTACTGCACTTCGATTCATAGGAGTAGTTTCAAGTAGATCGTCACTGTAAACCTCTTCGAGGCTGAGTTTGGATCATTGTAAGCGTTCATTTTTATGAAATACTTTAATTGTTCGTCATTTGATTGTTATTTTACTTAATTTCTCCTAAGTCAAGCCACCAGTAAAAGTCTTCTTCATTGAGGCTGAAAGAACTAAAACACAATCGTCTGATAATTGGTTGGCAATTATAAATTCTGTAAGGACTGATTGATCCTTGCTGGCACGCTCGCATTTACAAAAATACCCTTCGAAAGCCAAAAACCCAACACAACCAAACATTAAAAAGCTACTAGTGTACTTTTTGAACAACGTGACATACAAATATCCCATCACCTTCGCCATACCACGCCACATATCTCCCAACTATACTAACAATGGCAAAACAGTCAACAAATAATTTAAAGAATCACTCAGTTACCAAAAAAATATTTATGACCTTATGAATACAAGTCTAAAAAACGGGATTTACTGGTCAATTCTCCATTTTTTTTTAAAAAGGAAAAAATTACATCAGTGGTATATTGAAAAAATAATTATAAATCAATGAAAAAATTTATAAATATTAATAATTAAATCATAAATTTTTTATTAATTTATATTTTTTTCCTGACATCAATCGATGTAATTATTCCCAAAAAAAAAAAAAAAAAAATCGCAAAGCAAAATTTGAAAGTACAGAGTCAACAAAGACACAAGCAGTCAACGAAAAATTAATTTGTTCGAAAGGTATTTTCAAAAATTATTATAAAATAATAAAAAATTTATAATTTTAATTATTAATATTTATATATTTTTTGAATTCCTCTCTACATGTAATTATTACTCTATGGGTGTTTGGGAAGTTGATTATTTTAATAAATTAAGGTTTTGTTTGTTGTAACTTAAAAAAATCAAAAAGTTACTATTCTATTTAAGTCACATCATCTTATTTAAGTCACATCATATCTCTATCACATTACTTCAAACACAATTCATATTTCATAAAAAGTCAAAAAGTATACTTATTTAGAACATCCCAAATAACTCCTAAAATAATTATATTTGAGAAGAAGATTGAATTTTTTTATAATTAGATATGATATTTGTGAAAGAAAAATTAAAATAATTATAGATTTGATGTGATATTTTATTTGATTATTTTAATTTATTTTTCTTTTAATGCTATTTTAATAAAAAATAAAAAAATAAAAAAAAAAGAAAACAGCCCAAAACGACGGTTTGTTTGAGATATGCTATATAAGTGTATTTTTTGACTTTTTGGTTAAAAAAGTAAAAAAAAAAATATGTAATATTTAGGATAAATTTTTGACTTTTTACGAAAAGATATGTAATAAAATATTATAGTAAAATAAAAATGACCATTCTACCATTGTTGACTTTTTGACTTTTAACTTATTAATTTTTTGATAGTTAAATTCAAAAGGCAAATAATAATTTTGCCCTCTAAACTTTCCCCACAAGCTTTTCTCAAATAATATGAAAATTTTAATTTTTTAATAACTTTCTATCTTTTTAACTTTGATAGGTTATCCCAACCTAAGCTGTAATTTTATTGTAAGGGCATCACATGGTGCAAGTATAGTAAGGGAAATCATTCAGTATTTCTGGAACTCCAGGTCAGCATCATGAGGTGGTGCTCCCAGCCTGTGCCATTCAAGCATTTTGGCAATTTGACTACCTCAGCATTCCATCTTATGTTCTCATACTTCGTTAACGGACGTTAACTTTTGACACTAGAAACCATTTTCTAATGTTTCAAATTGCTGCTTCAGATTTCAAAAATCAAAATTTGAAATTTTGCCATCAAAAGGCAACCAATGAAACTATGATCATCTCTCACCTCTCTCTCTCTCTCTCTCTCTCTCTACAATTGTTCATGGGTAGCGGCACCACCGACCTCCATTGTCGGCAACATTGCAACACCAATTCCAGTGCTTCGCACAGAGAGCATGTTTGCAGAAACCACTACCATAACGGTGCCCCCAAGATCCTCAACTTCTCGGACAACACAACCTATTATGCCATTGGTGTTCGCAGCTAGGAAAAGGTTCGAGACACTGTCATTTATGAGGACTGTTCCGGTTGTATTTTGTGGATTACATTTTATACTGATGGCCAGGGACCTCTGGTGGATTTGTAGACATATAGAGGTGCAATGAAGAAGAAAGACCATTGTAATTCTCAACTCTGTACTGCATTTAGATAGATAATAGCAGAAGTTTTATTTCACATCCACTTTTTTTTTTCTCAACACTGTTTGGAACCAAATCATCTTAGATGTGAGATTTCAAAATGAAAAAATACAAGGTATTCCTCTTTTTGTTTTGTAACTAAATAGTGTTAGAAGAAATAATTATATTATTTTGTTTGGTTTAACAAATAATTAGAAAGGAATTTAAAATGAATGAATTTAAATCTGTCAAATTATTCTATGTTGGTGATTCGTATCATTTTTTAATTTATAATTTTATATATGATTGCTTAATAAATTTTATTAATTTTGACAATTTTCAAAAGAAATTGCAGAGATTCTGTTTTTTCTTTTAAAATTCCTCCAGATCTGGTATTTTAAATTCAATTCACTTCAAACATATCATATTTTTAAATGTAAACTTTATTAAATTCTGTCAAATTTCAAAGTTCCAAACAGGTTAAAATTTTTTAACAAATAAACTTACTTGAACACTGTTTCAAAACAAAGGCTAAATATTTTAACAAATAAACTTTCTTGGTTGTTCTATGTGGTTGGCATGTCACAGCATGAAAATTAACATTAAAATTTGTAAAGACGAGAAATTGAGAAATTTTTCTTACAGAGAATATTTTATTATGTATGTACAGTATTTGTTAAAAAAAAATTACAGAACAAATTTTTTATTTACAACAATGATGAAAACAGGAAGAGATTTTCTCAATTACAGACTAGAGAGACTCCTTCCCAATTACAATAACGTTAAGCTTGTGAAAAAAAACTCAATAGTCAGTCTACTAAAAATCTGTTAATCTAACAAAAACATACAACAACAAACACATCTATCCCTTTTAACAAGTAGACTTCCCACCAAAGTTTCAAATACATGTAAACATCCCTTTCATTCACATTTTTGGCAGCAATGGCATCTCTTTCCTTGTAATCTCTTATGCAGCAATGGCAGCAAAGTTGCCTGTCAAACTTCAAGGAATAGTCATCATGCATCATGCAAATGAGATATGGAATTTATATCAAATTCAAGCAAAACCTATCATGTTAAAAATTATTTCTTTACAAATTGATGTAAAGCCTATCATGTTAGTTTATTGAGTTACATTTTACTTTTTAATTTTTATTTATTTATTAATGAATGTCATCTCAATTTGTTAAATATATATGTCTAAAATTTTTCATCAAAAAATTCACTACCACAACCAATAATCAAGTAATAAAATTCAAGGAAAAATTACTCATAAATCCCATATTGGGAAATGTTGCTCTATCTAGTCCTGAGTGTTTTTTTTAAAAACCATTTAGTCCTTTTTATATTTAGTCCTGAGTGTTTTATGATGTTGGTGATGTTTGATAATGTAGTTGATGTTTAATGATGTTGGTGATGATGTTTTATGATGTACGATGATGTTTGATGATGTAGTTGATGATGTATTAATGATGTTTGATGGTGTAATTGAAGTTTGATGTTGTTGATGATGTGAATTTGATTTTAGTTTTCCACAATGACAAGCAATGAAATTGATCGTACCTGAGCAACAACAGTAGCAATCGACATTTCGAGAGGGAGAGCCAAGGCCTTGACATCGCATTCCTTTTGCTGAGCAGAAGCGATCAAGACTCTAGGGTTCGTTGCTTAGTCGCAACGCGTACCCCTCTCTGTATAGAATGCGAGGTAGAACAAACCGATGAGGTTGAAGACAATGTTGCTTCAGAGCCATCCATGAAGAGCTTCTTCTTCTTCTTCTTCTTCTGGTTCTTCTTGGTTTTGATGGTGATGGATTTGCCACCGTTGACGGTGGGTTTTGATGATGATAAGCGATGGCACAAGGTGATTCAAACATCAAATTCAAGCATCAGATTGATGATGTAGTTTATTCAAACATCAGATTCAAACATCTGATAAGCGACGTTGCTGATGTAGTTTATTGATGATGTTTGATGATAAGCGGCGGCACAAGGTGATTCAAACATCAGATTCATTTAAAAAAAAATATATGGGTGTTTCAAACATCAGATTCATTTAAAAAAAAATTCACCTGTGCACCGATTTTGTTAATGTTCGAATATATGGGTTTGAGAGAACGTGGAGGGGCGTCCATGGAAGATTGAATGATGATGTAGTTTATTGATGATGTAGTTTATTCAAACATCAGATTGATGATGTAGTTTATTCAAACATCAGATTCAAACATCTGATAAGCGACGTTGCTGATGTAGTTTATTGATGATGTTTGATGTTTTGATGATGTTGATGATGTTTTATGATGTTGGTGATGTTTGATGATGTTCGATGATGTAGTTGATGTTTGATGATGTTGTTGGTGTAGTTAATGTTGTTGATGTTCGGAAAGGAGGGAAATCTAAAAAAGGCCTATAGTGAGCTTTTAACATTCAAATAGGACTTATTAGTCTACAAAATAAAAGGCAGGACCAAATGGTTTAACAAATTAAAATTTGGAATTTATTGGTGTTTTGTCCAAAATTCAACCAGTCTTTATCTATAATCTTATAAAGAAATAAAAAAAATAATAAAAAAAACCATGTACAAATATAAAGCTCCATTACATAAATGCCAAAAAAAAAAAAAAAAAACAACTTAATTAAAATTTTGTCTTTTCTTAGAAACATTGTTTGAAATTCTTCTTTGCACTTGGTCAAACTTCCAAAATATCATTCTTTGAGCATTAGCCTTCTTCAAAGTATTGCTTTGTCTAAGTCTCAGCCCCTTATGTACAACTCCAATCTTACTTTTGTAGGTTCTCTGTGTCACTATCATTTTTCTAAACAACATATTAAAAACATTATACAAATTAAGCCTTTGTTAAGAGAAAAACAAATGGATATCATAATATTAACAAATAAAGGCATCCAAATAAATAAATGAATTGTGTTAATATTTACCTGACTACATTGGTTTACAACATCGACATTTTGCAACATAGTTGTAAATGGAATATTTGCAAAGTCCATATCCTACACATAGAAATAGTTCATACTTTAAATTAATTACGACCATAATTTTAAATATAAATAGTAGATATTTTAATTTTGTGGATCAATATAAATATTCAATGCCTAAGTATGCATGGTCCATGGTGGGTAAGATTGACCATGTATGTTGGCATCTGCTGGTCTTACATAAGGGGACCCATTTGGTGGTTGGAAGATTGCTATATCATATGTGACACCAAGTGAGGCATGTGATGGTCCTTGCCAGTGGCGGAGCCAGGAATTTAAAGTAGGGGGCACTTATTAATTATAATCTCAAAATTTTTCTTCCCCAATCAATAACAATAATATAATAATAAATTTTCAAGCTAATATTAAATATTAAAAATTAATATTCATTACAAAAAGTTTTTAATTTTAAACTTTTATAATTGAGCCCGACGAGTTTTCATCTTTTGAAATCTTTCCATAATAGTATCATTGTCAATGCCATCAAAAATCTCTCTCAATGTAGACAACCAAGCTATCATTCATCCATTCATCACCCATTCAGTTTCACAACCGATTCTTCACAATATTCATAGCTAAAAATACCCTCTCAATAGTAGCAGTTGCAACAGGCAAGATTAATGCTAAAGTTAAGAGCAAATACATCAATAGATATAATTTGTCTCTTCCACTCTCCACCATTTTCTTAGCAAGATCGGCAATTCCATTCAACCTTGATAAGTCACTACTGGAGAGCATGTTGATAATATATGTATCAATTTGTTTTGCAGAAGAATAATTATAATATTCTTCTTGAGGAAGAGATGATTCCAATTTTGATTTTCTTTTGAAATATTTCTCCATGACTGTTTTAAAAAATAAAAATCAAAATAAAAATTCATAATCAAAATCACAAACCCCCCACAAATTAAAATTTCCAATTTTAATACAAATCAAAAAATTTAAATTTAGCACAAATCACAACAAATAAAATTTCTAATATAACTATATTATAACAAATGAAAGTCCTTAATTTAAATAACAAATACTATAAATTAATATTTTTAATTGTGGCACAAATCGAATCCCTAATTTCAGCACAAACAACAACAAACCAAAATGCCTACTTTTAATATAAATCACCATCAATTAAGATTCATAATTTTAGCATATCAAAATCTCTTATTTTAATGTAAATAATAACAAATAAAAAATTTTTACAAATCAAAATTTAACAAATAACTATAAATTGATACTCATAATTTTTATTTTAAAAAAATCATAAATAAAGTTACTTGTAAACAATAAAAAGAAGATACCAAGGTTGTAGTGTGATCCCAAATTTGTGTTATGTAATTCTAATCTGGTGAATCACGAGTTGATAAATTACAAAGCAACAAAGAGAGATAAAGAGGAAAAAAAAAACCTTGCTACCGTTTTTCATGATTAAAAAAATAAATAAATAATTAGATTAAGGTTGTGTCAGTGTGTTTGGATGTGTGTTAGTATTGGTGTGTTTAGAAATTGTGGCCTTGTGTGCGTGTCAGTTTTTTTTAGTCAAAATGGGCTAGGCTACTGTGTAAGTGTATATAGGCACCAAAAAAAAAAAAAAAATTTCAAAAGTCGGGGGGGCACGTGCCCCCCATGGTCCCCACATCCCTCGGCTCTTGGTCCTTGCTTTACTTGTTTTGATTTTACTGAGTTTGTGCATAAATCACAAATAACTTACAACATAAGAACTTTATTAAAAAAAATGTTATTATGGATGAGAATATAACATTTATTGAGCAAGTAAATAATTTCTTACGCTTGAATAAAAAAAATAAAAAAAGAAAAAGATTCACATGCGAAGTTGATGCATCCTTGGATGGTTTTGTCTTGCGCTTTTCAAAATGCCCTTTAAGTCTAGTGTTTCGTACACCTTTCAATCTTGTATGTGGAGGATCCAACACTGATATGTTAGTGGTATCACACCGTATGGCTTGATCTTCTTCAACATGCGCATCTATATCTAATTTCAACCTTGCAAACTCTTTTTCAATTTTTTCATCAAGTTCTACAAGTATCTTTTGGCAAATGTTCTTAAGGCTATCATTCCCTTGACTCTTGTATACAGTTGTATTAGCTATACGTACCATATTATTACGCCATATGATCTGTAACGCCCTCAAAATAAACTCATAATATATACAATATTAACATGCATTGATTAAGAAAAACAAAACCTTATTTCATTCATGAAAGTAATCTTATTAAAAGACATTACATGTAATAACGAAAGTCAATGCCCTACGGGCTTACATCTTTCCAAGCCAACACTTGGACACAAAAGTTTGAGTACTAACTCAATTACACATTAAGCCCTTGGCATGAGTTTACATGTAATATCAAATAACACAAAATGATAACTAATCTAAACAGAGTCTTCAACTCAAAATCCTTTCAAGCTAAGTCCTTGGAGGTAGCATATCACCTGAACCTGAAAATGATGTTCCCGTATAGGGTGAGCCACAGCCCAGCAGAAATATACTAAACCAAATATACGAATTGACTAAAGCAATAGCATTCAATAGATGGTTACACTTATAAATCACTTTTATCACAATACACTTTCATGACCACTATGTCCATGATACGTTTCACTTTTCATTATTTATTCAATTTTCCATTTATATAGGCATGACTCAGAACCTGGCCAAACAACAAACTGAGACTACATCTCAAATTAATATTTCTTTTGATATTAACAATTAAGTGAGGCTAAGGCTCATAATAAAACACTTCCATCAATTGATAAGTACACATATATGCTGTACTAATACACTTCCATCAACAATAAGTACACAGATTTGCTGTACTAATGGAGTCCATCCCCTTTCTTCTCCTAAACAGGTTTGAGAGTCCATCCCCTATCTTCTCTCAAACCATAGAGTACATCCCCTATCTCCTCCCAAACAATATGCATATACAATGTATTAAACAATTGTCATACACAATATTCAATTAATACACAAATTCGCTGTATTAATTCAACTGTCAATTTCAATGACTCATTCAATGTGATTAGTTTCAGTTTTCCCTAATCAACATGCAATGTCTATAACAATCACGACTATCATCCACCGATAGCCCAAAACAGTTATTTCTAAGCAGGAAATAAATGTATCGACAAATGTAAACTCAACATTTTCATAAGTGAGTGATTAAACTATCCAACCACACCATTTATCTCATAATTCTCCAATTTCATGAATTAAACTCAATTCCACATTTTTCCCAAAATTAATTATACAACTTAATTTATTATAACAACTAGGGCTTTTCCCCCTTTCCTCAAAATTAACCCTAAGGTTCAATTTTAATCAACCTGACACTACCAATGTCATTTTTCATGATTCACAATCACATGGAATTTAATATATAAACAATTCCCTATTTCTCAAATTATAATACAAACCCTAGTTTTCCCAAAATTACTAAACGACACCAACATATCAAAAATACCAAAACTTAGGTCAAAACCTATAACCTGGAGTAGGAAATCCCTACCTCGAAGCGAAGAACTCAAATGGAGAATATGGCGAAAACCCAATGTGCTCCAAATCCAAGATTGTTCAGATTAAAGTAAAGCCCTCGACTCACTCTATCTTTTTAACAAAGGACCTAGGGTAGAAATACACTCTAAGTAGATCAAACCTAAGAGAGAAGGTGAGTGGAGGGAGAGAAAACACGGACCTAGGGTTCTGAAATAAAAAAGAGGATGAAAAAGTGTTTTAAAAACCGTTGCTGCCTATTTAAATAAAACAGGTTCGCTCGAGCGAAGGATTGGTCGCTCGAGCGACCAGACACAAGAAAGCTCGCTCGAGCGAAGAAAGTCTCGCTCGAGCCAAAAACTCGAAGCTTCAGGTCTGCAACCCAGAAGCACGCTCGAGCGACAGAAGGCTTGCTCGAGCGAAGAACTCGAAGACACTCGCTCGAGCGAAGGAAAGCTCGCTCGAGCCAAGAAATACAGCTCTCAGGTCTATACTAGACGCAATCGCTCGCTCGAGCGAAGAAAGACTGGCTCGAGCGAATGACCAAAAACAAATAGCTCGCTCGAGCGACAAACTGCTCGCTCGAGCGAAGGACCAAAATTCTGGGCAGCAACCCTTTGCTCCCAAACACTCCCAACCTGTAACAAACCTGCCCAAAACATCCTATAACTCAAAATAAGGAATTAAAGGACGACAACAACAAATATATAACAACAGGATCTACGGAACGTAAGTCCGGATACAATAACCAAATGGAAAAAGACCGGGGTCGCTATAACCTCCCCCCCTTAAAGAATTTCGTCCTCGAAATTAAGTACAAGTTTTCGAAAACAGGTTTGTTTCTCAAATTCCACAATAAGACATTACAATATTTAATAACTTGACCCATAACTGGTCATTTCATCTCTTATCAAGAGGCATCTCACAATATGTAAAATAACATATATTTCAACCTGCATTATCATTATGCAATTTCTTTTCAATTTCATCAGTTTTCAATATACATGATTCCCATTTCCATATCATACTTAATTTCATGATATAACTCCATTTCTATAACATATTAAATATATGCAATGCTATAACAAACTTTCAATTCTAGGCAAGTTTCAAGATTCTTCCATTAAACCAAAACATTCTCAATGTTTTACAACTTAAGACATATATAATACTCTTAAAGTTAAATAATATTACAAAATATGAACACATGATTACACATCAATAAATATGTCCGGATATTTCTCACGGACTTCCAACTCACGTTCCCAAGTGGCTTCCTCCACCCCGTGATGTTTCCACAAAACCTTTACCAAAGGGATGGTCTTGCCTCGCAAAACTTGATCCCGCCTATCCAAGACCCGAACCGGCCTCTCCTCATATGAGGCATCCTCATCTACCTCTAAGTCGGTCCAATCCAATACATGCGATGGATCCGGCTTATACTTCCGAAGCATACTCACATGAAACACGTCATGAACTCCAGATAACTGCGGTGGTAAAGCTAAACGATAGACAGCCTCACCAATCCTCTCAAGGATCTCAAAAGGGCCAATAAATCGAGGGGACAACTTCCCACTCTTCCTGAATCTCATCAATCCCCGCCTAGGTGATATCTTCAAAAAGACATGATCACCCACTTCAAATACCAAAGGTCTCCTCCTACGGTCGGCATAAGATTTCTGACGACTCTGAGCTGTAACAAGCCTCCTACGGATAAGCTCAACTTTCTCCGTTGTTTCCCTTACCAACTCCGGACCCAACAAAGGTGCATCACCCACTTCGGCCCAACAAACTGGAGACCTACACGGTCGGCCATACAAGGCCTCAAATGGTGCCATACCGATACTAGACTGGAAACTGTTGTTGTAGGCAAACTCCACCAATGGCAAGTGCCTCTCCCACGACCCACTAAAGTCAAGAACACAACCCCGAAGCATATCCTCAAGGATCTGAATAGTATGCTCGGATTGCCCGTCAGTTTGAGGATGATAAGCCGTACTAAAGGTCAATTTAGTGCCTAAAGCACTCTGCAAACTCTGCCACAATCTAGCAGTAAAACGAGGATCTCTATCTGAGATGATCGTCACTGGGACCCCGTGCAATCTCACTATGTCCCGAATATATAAGTCGGCAAGATGATCTACCGAATCTCTAACGCGCATAGGAATGAAGTGCGCCGACTTAGTCAACCGGTCTACAACTACCCAAATAGCATCACTACCCTGCTGAGTCTTCGGAAGACCCACAACGAAGTCCATAGTGACATGCTCCCACTTCCACTCGGCAATAGGTAAGGGCTGTAACAAACCCACTGGCCTCTGATGTTCGGCCTTCACTTGCTGACAAGTAAGGCACTTAGACACGAAAGCTGCCACATCTCTCTTCATACCCTGCCACCAAAACTGGCGACCCAAATCCCGATACATCTTAGTGCCTCTCGGATGCACCGCAAGGCGTGAATGATGAAACTCTCAGAGTACCTCCTCTCGGCAAGACTCCGGCACAAACAAACGGTCTCGGTATCTCACACTCAGGTCGGGATACACAGACAAACCCTTCTCAACTTTCCCATTAGAGATATTCTCTCGTAGAGATTCTATCTCAAGGTCACCTCTTTGTGCTTCTAACACTCTAGTCACAAGTGTAGGCTGCGCAACAACAGAAAACAAGGCCGCAGCCTCAACGGATTCGCCCAGAAGCAAATCAAGTGCACCCAACATCTCCCATTCCCGGATGGCTATATTAGCTACGTCACCAACAGATTTCCTGCTAAGGGCATCGGCCACCACATTGGCCTTCCCCGGATGATAATGCAACTCGAAGTCATAATCCTCAATGAACTCCATCCACCTCCTCTGCCTCAAGTTCAAGTCTTTCTGTGTAAACAGATATTTCAGACTCTTATGATCCGAGAATACCTCGAACCTCTCACCATAAAGGTAATGCCTCCAAATCTTCAAGGCAAAGATTATAGCTGCTAACTCTAGGTCATGCGTAGGGTAATTCTTCTCGTGTATTTTCAACTGACGTGAGCCATAGGCTACCACTTTCCCCTCTTGCATCAACACATAACCCAAACCCTCTCGTGAGGCATCACAATAGACTGCATAACCCAACCCTCTCTCCGGAATAATCAAGATTAGAGCGGTGGTCAATCTAACTTTCAGCTCTTGGAACGACTTTTCACAAGTCTCACTCCATACAAATTTGACTCCCTTCCGAGTCAATCTAGTCAACGGCGAAGCTAACCTGGAGAAATCTTTCACAAACCGTCTGTAGTACCCAGCTAATCCCAGAAAACTGCGGATCTCAAACACACTCTTAGGCTGTGCCCAATCTTGCACTGCCTCAATCTTGGATGTATCAACAGACACCCCTTCCCCAGAAACCACATGGCCTAAGAACTTGACTTCTCCTAGCTAGAACTCACACTTCCCAAACTTAGCATAAAGCTTATGGACTCTAAGCAACTCGAGCACCACTCTCAAGTGTTCCTCGTGCTCTTCCTCAGGAGGTGAATAGATGAGAATGTCGTCCACGAAGACGACTACAAAACGATCTAAGAATTCCCGGAATATCTGGTTCATCAAGTCCATAAAGACTGCTGGTGCATTGGTGAGCCCAAACGGCATCATCAGAAACTCATAATGTCCATACCGCGTACGGAATGCCATCTTTGGGATATCCTTCTCCCTGACCCTCAACTGGTGGTAACCCGATCTCAAGTCTATCTTAGAGAAACAACGGGAACCCTTCAACTGGTCAAACAAATCATCTATACGGGGCATAGGGTATTTATTCTTAACCGTAGCCCGATTCAATTTCCGGTAGTCGATATAGAGTCTCAAAGCACCACCTTTCTTTTTAACAAAGAGGGCCGGTGCTCCCCACGGCGAAACACTAGGACGAATATAACCCTTATCTAGCAACTCCTGGAGTTGAATCTTCAACTCAACCAACTCGGCTGGGGCAAAACGATATGGTGCCATAGAAATCGGCGCCGTGCCGGGCACTAGATCAATAGAGAACTCAATCTCTCTGTGAGGTGGCAAACTAACAAGGTCCTCAGGAAAGACGTCCGAGTACTCACAAACCACCCTTGGCAACACAGTCTGGGTCTCATCACACTCACTACTCAAGAGACTAGCAAGGAGACCACTCAACTCACTCCGCCCTCGCGGATCATACACCGGTGGTAAAACACTACCAACCCGATCCCCCAAGAAATAAAAACATTCCCCGCTCAAGGTACAAACTGTGACCCTCTGGCGGTAGCAGTCAATAACAACTCGGTATGACGATAACCAGTCCATACCCAAAATAACATCAAATCCCGACATGGGCATGACTACAAAAGGAAAGGGAAGTCGGCGGTCGGCGACCTCTATATCACAGTCCCGACATCCTTGTTTCAA
This sequence comes from Camellia japonica, assembly GCA_030407325.1. Classification (NCBI taxonomy): domain Eukaryota; kingdom Viridiplantae; phylum Streptophyta; class Magnoliopsida; order Ericales; family Theaceae; genus Camellia; species Camellia japonica. Next base: position 1,143 of record JAPPVO010006056.1, on the reverse strand, counting down.
AATCAACTCACCCCCAACAGGCGATACTACACATATAGGAGATGCTAACTGTGCCAACTTCAATCCTAAAACAGATGCAAATGCAGCAGATATAAAAGAATGAGATGCTCCCGTATCTATCAATACACTAGTGTAACAGCGCCCGCGAGGGACCTCGACTGCTACTGTTCGGACTCCCCTTTTTTGTTTGTTGCGGTTCTTAATCTGAACCAAAGAGTCCAACTCTGGCAAATCGTTTGAGAAAACAGATTTTTTTGAAAAGTAGTGCCAAACATGGACTGCTTTGCCAGATACAGAGTCGCCACCTAAATATTTTTAAAATGGGAAATTTAGGAAACCCTGACTCGGTGCCGAAGGCCACGTGTCCGTCATCACCAAAGTTGTCTTGGCTCGGGAGCTTGGGTACGATCGGGGAAGGTCAGCTATGAGCACCCCATTTCGCCCGGTCCGAAGACCGGCCTCTACTAACCGTGATATCCGATTTTGAAAACATTACATGTTCTCGTTCCGGTTATTAGCCTAGAATTACTATGTTATGCGCACAGCAAACAAGTATAGACTAGATTGCCTAATTTGGAAACAAACATTGCATATCCGTTCGTTTTGAAAGCGTTTCGGATTTTGCTACTCGCAAGTAGGCTAAAACACGGATTTCAACAAGTTTTTCCAACTCAAACAATCCAACCTCCACCCACAGGCATTCAAACAGTTTATCTCATGTAAGCAACTAGCCGCATGGTAAGCCTACTATCATGTTAGCATTCACACGCATGCAAGACGCTAAAGCATAAAAACTCACCTAGTACTCCGTGCCAAAACAATAAACTAGTTAGCAAAAATGCATGCCCTAGTTCATGTTAGAGTGACTAATGCATCGCATGCAATGGTGTAATCTAGACAGGCTCGGCTATCCTAAGCATGGCATGTGAAATGCTACAAGTAACAAGTATTCAATTTGGAAATTGAAATAGAATGCAGTTAGCGTGATGTACCGAGCCCGGTGCATGTAAGACAGATGTATGGATGCACGCATGCTATCATACTGTTATGCTAATTTAAATATGCCCTAAACTAATCATCGTAAGCAAGTAAATAAAAGGGAAGAAAGAAACAGGGGTTGGAAGACATACACGCCACTCACAC
>JAPPVO010006055.1:0-22202 GCA_030407325.1 Camellia japonica | reverse complement strand
CATAAGGCAAGAATTGCACCTACAGAGAAAAGATAACGGATCCGTCGTAAAGCCTCGGGCAGCCTACACATTGGATTCTCGACAAATAGATGGTTTTTGTGAATTCTTGAAGTCTATTAGTTATCCAGATGGCTATGCAGCAAACATCTCAAGATGTGTGACTTTAAAAATGGAAGATTATCGGGCATGAAAAGCCATGATTGTCATGTCCTGCTTCAGCGACTTCTACCAATTGGCATGCGTGGTTTTGTGAACAAGGAGATCTGTACAACACTATTTGAGTTGGGCAACTTCTTCCAAGAACTGTGCTCAAAAACATTAAGGCAGACTGATTTGGAAAAAATGGAGGAACGAATTGTGCTCATACTTTGCAAGTTGGAGAAAATTTTTCCTCCAGCTTTCTTTGATGTGATGGTCCATTGGCTGTTCACTTGCCCCGTGAGGCCATGTTTGCTGGACCGGTGCAATATCGATGGATGTACCCGATCGAAAGGTAATCATTATGAACATATGGTTATTTATTAATTTGTTATAACTAAACTATTGTGCAAAAATCCACCCATAAAAGGCTATTGTTTAAGAAGTAATTTTCTTGCATCAAGAAGCATAATTTTCATTGTCAATTTTTGTTGAAGGTTTCTCGGGACTTTGAAAGGGTATGTCAGTAACAGAGCACGTCCAGAAGGTTCTATCGCTGAGGCTTACATTGTCAAAGAGTGTCTTACTTTTTTTTCAATGTACTTAAAAGGGATTGATAAACCTGAACGAAATGATGATGGTGGTGAACGTGGTACCGGGATGGAGGTCTTCACCCAAAATGCTCGTCTATTCTCACCTATCACAAGGGCTCTTGACCCTTCGCAAAATGAACGAGAAATGGCTCACTGGTTTGTGTTGTACAATAGCTCTGAGGTGGAGCCATATATTGAGTATGTATTTAAGTTTAATTACGTTTATGCATCATCGTTCCATTTTGTTTCGAACTCTCAAAGTTAATTACGTATATTACATTTCCTTGGGTAGGGAGCAGAAGAATATTTTACATAATCTACAAGGACGTGACATAACTCGGGTACAACGAGAAGAATTTCCAAAATGGTTCAAAAATCGTGTAAGATATACTAAAGAAAATAACTGAATACAATTGTTGAAACTTTCAATTCACATTAACTTAGTACACTTATTATATGGTTTTATGTAGATGAATGATTTGCGAACGAAAGGGTCACCTGAAGCAACTGACGAATTGTGGTCATTAGCAAATGGTCCTAGATCGGTAATTGACTTTTATTCTGGGTGCATCTACAATGGAATTCGATTCCATACTAGAAACCGTGAAAATTGTCGTACCTGCCAAAATAGTGGGTTGGTCGTAGAAGGGGACCATAATGGGAACCAAATTAATTTTTACGGCTACTTGTGCAAAATATGGGAATTGAAATACTTGCATGGGGTACAGTGGTTTTGTTCCAATGTGAATGGTATGACACCGGTCACAAGAATAGAATATACTCCGATGAATATGTCACAAGTATTGATGTTACAAGACTTTGGTATAAAGATGACCAATTTGTTCTACCTAGTCAAGTAAGACAAGTATTCTACGTCAATGATACCAGCAAAGGCAAAAATTGGAGAGTCGTTGAACGTGTTAAGCATCAGGGAGTATGGGATATACCAGAGCGGGATGATGTCTCTAATGATGTTTTTCAACAGGATGAAACCACTGATGGTGTTGGGGTAGTCATCCAAGATAATGATGTTCAATACAGCAGGGATGATATGGATCCTGAGATCATTTTCAATGATCAACTAATGACAGAGAATTTAGTTCACAATGATGACGAGGATGACACAATCATAGAGTATAATATGATGAAGATGATGAACTGCATAGACAACCTGATGTTGATGCAGATCCTGATATAGATCTTGATATAGATTATGATATGTAGTGTTTGATATAGATCTTGATATAGATTATGATATGTAGTGTTTAATTTTTAATTATATGGACAAGTGTTATAATTTAATAATAAATTGCTTGGTTTACATTGCATGGCATTGTTTTTCAAATTTCATAGCATTGTTTCTTATTTCATTTCATTTAATTATATGCCATATGTACAGTTACAAAGATGTCCAGAAACGGTAAATCATTTCTGAAGCCCGGCGGCTTAGTCCAGAAGATGACGAAATATGAGAAGGATAGGAAAAAAACAATCCAGAAAAATAAAATCAGATTTGATGCTCTAGGGATAAAGTCCCTCAAGAATTCAATGTTTGGTTCTATTGAAAAGGACAATAGTGAAAGTTGTAGGGTGGGAAAGAGAAAGGTGGATGAAACTAATAATGACGAGGACTATCAACCACTTGATGATGGTGAAGGACTGAGTTCTTCAAGTGATAATGGCGAGCCTTTTGATTCTCAAGTGATTGAGGTAATAAATGTGTGTTTAAAAAGTACTTTCTTTATTTTTTTCACTTGTTATATTACTTGTGGTATGTTTAGTTATTTCAAATTTATTTTTTACTAAGCAACCTTAACTTATTTAAAATGTACTAACAATTCTTTTTTATATTATGTCAGGATATTCATATGGGTCCCGGTAAGAAAACAAATAGGTGTGCAGCTCGCCTAATAGCTTCACAAACACCTAGGGAAAAGAGAAGTATTGTTGATGAAGATACACTTACTCTTCCGAGACGACCTGTAGCTGCACAAGTTAATCATTCAAAGAGCACACCTGAGGTCTCGACCCAACCTATCCATCTTCCCGCCTTACATACTAGGCCCGATCAGCTCCCTACCTCTGCCACTCAACCTGACCACCTTTCAAGTCCATGTACTGTGATTTACAGTGGAGGTGAGAAATAAATGAACACTTAAATGAAATGATAATTTCTTATCTCAATATTTATTTAGTGCATTCATGTTTTATGTCGACTAAATTGAATAAAATTTTGGTCATAATAGCATCAATTCCAGTTTTGGGCAAGAAACGTGTACGAGGACCGACCCGAGGAAAGAATGTGGAGAAGATTAGAAAGGAACGTGGTGATCGAATACCCGTTACGCTTAACCGTTTGACCAAAGCAATAGAAGGGGATTACGCCACACCGCTAGCAGCTGCTCTTGGTCAACAAATTCGAGTTCATGCCCCAGTTCGAAATGATGGATGGCTAGAAATTGCCTTTGGGTTAAGAGAGTCCATTGTTACAAGAGTTGGGGTAATTTGAAATATATGTGTTATATATTTTACATGTTATTTATGTTAATCGTAATGATATATAAAATATATTGAATTTTATTATTTCCAATTGCAGCAAACTTTTGACTTTGGGGACTACAATAATGATGTGGATGTGAGATGTATTATTGATCATAAGTGCCAAACTTTGTACAGTGAATGGAAAAGTAGATTACACACACACTACAAATCCCTTAAAGAAGACAATGTATCTGACCTCAAAAGTCAGATACTATATCCTTGTACAAAGGGTGATTGGGAATGGATGATTGACAATCTGTGGGAAACTGATGATTGGAAGGTATTTATAAAAATATTTACTAAAGTAACATCCTCCTGTATATTAATACCTAATTTTTTTTTAATTTGTAGGTAAAGTCAGAGAATGCGATGAAAGCGAGAGGTTGTGTGAAGTATAATCATACGAGCGGCTCGAGATCATTTGCATCGCGAGCATCTATCATTGTAAGTGTAGATTTACAAATTTGAACATACTAAATTATAAATACAGAATTATTGATTGACTAGAAAATCTAATGAAATGAAAGGTACAAGGAAGCAAACCGACTATTACGAAACTATTCGAGGACACCCACAAACGTCACCGACATGGGGGAGTGTGGATAAATAACACACCTGAGGAACATCATGTAACCATAACTATTTCAATTTCAGTAATAAATGTTTGCATTTTGATATTATGTTTTAAGCTTATTTATGTTTCATTCATAGGCCACTATGGTTTCAAAGATCGCTGAGCAATCTCAACCTAGTGTCACACATCCATTGTCTGAGGAGCAGATTTCCAGAGAAGTACTTGGGAAGAGGTCGGTCTACTTGAAGGGATACGAGATCTGCAAGGACAGTACTTCATCTTCTACACATTTTGAGGCTCCTAACTCCGAGGTGATTGTTCTTCAACAGCAGTTAGTTGACCAGCGACAACAATTAGCTGACCAAGGAAAACAGTTAGTTGACCAGGCTCAAAACATGAGTACAATGCAAACTATCATTCAAATGTTGGCAGCAAAAAATGGGATAGATCTAGCAAACATTCCGGGGTTAGTTCCAAGCAACAATGTCGGGGAGGATGCATCGGGTGTAAGGGAGGATGAAACTTCTCTCGGTTGAAATAGAGGTAAATTTGACACCTCATTAAATTGATTTACTTTATTTAACCAATCCTAATAAAATTGTATATTATTGTTGAAGTTAATGCATTAATAAAATACTCATGTTTTTATCCTTTTGTTCACAGGTTGGTGATGGATGTTCGTGGTTCAGTAGTGATATATATCGTTTTGCACGTTGGCATTCATTTAATTTTTCTTTGTTTCGTTTTATAGGTTTTTCTGTTGAATGTTTATATACTTTTTGAAATTATTATGTTTGTATAACGACCCCGGTCTTTTCCCATTCGGTTGTTGTATCCGGACTTATGTTCCGTAGATCTCGTTGTTATATTATTGTTGTTACTGTCCTTTAAATTCCTTATTCTTGAGTTATAGGATGTATTGGGCAGGTTTGTTACAGGTGGGTTGGGTTTAGAAACCAAGTGTTGCTGTCCAGATTTTTGGACCTTCGCTCGAGCGAGGAGTTGGTCGCTCGAGCGAGAGTAGTATTTTGTGTCTGGTGGCTCGAGCCAGGGTATATTCGCTCGAGCGAGCGATTGCGTCTAGTATAGACCTGAGAGTTGTGTTTCTTGGCTCAAGCAAGATCTTCTTCGCTCGAGCGAGCTGGTTTGTTCTTCGCTCGAGAGAGCGTTCCGTCGCTCAAGCGTGCGTCTGGTTGCAAACCTGAGGGTTTGAGTTTTTGGCTCGAGCGAGATTCTGAGTTGTTGGCTCGAGCGAGGAATTCTTGGCTCGAGCGAGGCTTTCTTGTGTCTGGTCGCTCGAGCGACCAATCCTTCGCTCGAGCGAGCCTGTCGAGTATAAATACGCAGCAACGATTTTTAAAACGTTTTTTCACATTCTTTTTTATCTTAAAACCCTAGTTCCGAGTTTTCTCTCCCTCCACTCACCTTCTCTCTTAGGTTTCATCTATTTTTAGGGTGTTTTTACCCTAGGCTCTTTTTTAAAAAGATAGAGTGAGTCGAGGGCTTCCTTTTAATCTGAACAATCTTGGGTTTGGAGCACTTTGGATTTTCGTCATCTTCTCCATTCGAGTTCTTCGCTTCGAGGTAGGGATTTCCTACTCCATATTATAAGTTTTGTTCTAAGCTTTGGTAGTTTGATATGTTGGGGGTTATTTGGAAATTTTGGGAAAAACCCTAGTTGTTTAATAAATTAATTTGTGTAATTAATTTAAGGAAAATTGGGGAATTTAGTTGAATTCATGGAATTGGGGAAATTAGTGATTTAATGGTGTAGTTGGTTAGTTTAATTACTCACCTATGAAAATGTTAAATTTACATTTGTTGATACATTTATTTCCTGTTTAGAAATAACTGTTTTGGGCTATCGGTGGAGGATAGTCGTGATTGTTGTAGACATTGCATGTGGATTAGGGAAAACTGAAACTAATCACATTGGTTAAGTCATTGATTTTGACTGTTGAATTAATACAGAAATTATGTGTATTGATTGTGTGTTGCATATGCATTTTGTTTGGGAGGAGATAGGGGATGTACTCCACGGTTTAGGGGAAGGTAGGGGATGGACCTCTAAACCGGATTTTTGTTTGGGAGGAGATAGGGGATGGACTCCATTAGCATCACTATTATGTGTGCTTATTGATTTATGGAAGTGTATTTCTTTACATGTTGTTGATACAGCACTAAAATGTGTATCAATCGGGAAGTATGGAAGTGTTTTGATATGAGCCTTTGTCTCATTTATTTTGTTGATATTGGAAGAAACGTTAATGTGATATAGAGTTCACTGTTATAGTTTGGCCATGTTCTGAGCCATATTGGTATAAATGAAACTGTATGATAATGAAATCGGTATTTTGTGTTAACCATCTATTGAATGCTATTGCTTTATTCAATGCTATATATTTGGTTTAGTATATTTCTACTGGGCTGTGGCTCACCTTATACGGGAACATCATTTTCAGGTCCAGGTGATATGTTGCCTCCAAGGACTTAGCTTAGAAGGATTTGGACTTTGAAGATTTGTCTTTAGTTATTTGTTTTATTTGATATTACATGTAAACATTCAAGCCAAGGGCTTAATTTGTAGTGAGTTAGTACTCACGTTTTGTATCCAAATGTTGGCTGGAAAGATGTAAGCCCGTAGGGCATTTACTTTTGATGTTACATGTAATGTTTTCTTTTAATAATGATACTCTGATGAATGAGATAATGATTGGTTTTCTTTTATCAATGCATGTTACTGTTATATATTATGGGTTTATTTTGAGGGCGTGACAGTTTGGATTGTTGGATATAGTTAGACGCATTTTAGGATTCTTATGTTAGTATTGTTGGAATTTGAATAAAATTTGGATATTGAAATGCATTTGATATTAATTTGGTTACATTACTAATTGTTATGATGTGTTCAGTTTAGTTTTTACGCAATGTTATATAAAGGTTTTTTTTGTATGTTTTTGTTGGCTTTTTGGCTTTTCGAAGGGTATTTTTGTAAATGCGAGCGTGCCAGCAAGGATCAATAAGTCCTTACAGAAATTATAATTGCCAACCAATTATCAGACGATTGTGTTTTAGTTCTTTCAGCCTCAATGAAGAGGACTTTTACTGGTGGCTTGACTTAGGAGAAATTAAGAGAAATAACAGTTAATATGAAGAACAATCGAAGTATTTCATTAACATGAACACTTACAATGGTCCAAACTCAGCCTCGAAGAGGTTTACAGCAACAGCCTACTTGGATCTACTTGAAACTACTCCTATGAATCGAAGTGCAGTGCAGGTATTTAAAGTGCAGGAAATTAAAGTACAGGAAATGTAAAACTGGAAAAGAAAATATGAAGTAAAGACTGGTTTGTATGATCTGAGTCTGGGGTTTTTTTGGGGACCTCCTTGCTATTTATACTCCTCAAGGATGACCATCGAACTGCACTTCAAACTGTCGAACTGCTCCTCCATGATCGCTGATCATGCTGCCTTAGAAGTAGTTCCACTACGCCTTTTCTTGCAGTTGAACTTCCCTCTTGTATTTGAATTTGAATATGAGCAACCGTTGAAGCCACGTCATCTTGTATCTCCTTATTGATCCTGTGCTACTCAGATCACGTGAGAACCAATTTTCACTGCCACGTGTACGATCGAGATCGAAGACTTGAGTAGTCTCCCCATACTATCCTTGCTTTGCCACGTGTCGAACTGTAATTGGCTTTTACAAAATATGTAGCCAACATTACCCCCCGCACTAATATGCCCAACACTTGGAGATATTAGTGGATCACAGCTTTCCCGCTCTTTTGGAACGTGTATGGAATCCATATTCTGGAAACACAACCGTCACCTGTTGGTGATCATTTGCATTAACTCTTCGAACATCCCAATACCTTAGTATTCGAACAGATCATGGCTAAATCAACTACTAATCAAGCATATGAAGAGCCATTGAGTGATGATGCTTCCCCTCGAAAGAACCTCCACGCATTCATTAGCCACCTTTACCCGCCTTTCTATATTCAGGTCATGGGAGCTTTTGCAAATTATCAACCTTTGGACTTCGAACACATTGTCCTTACTCCTTCGATTCAACAAGTTACAGACATAGATACAAGAAGTTCTTCCTCTGACTCCCCCTTGTACCTCGAACGAACTGCTCTTAATCCTTTGATTTGGCAAGTTGCAAATATGGACTTAGAAAACTCTTCTTCACAAAATTCTGCATGGGATGAAGATATAACTTCTTCGTCTTCTGGGGGTTTCTGCTGGACAAGCTGGTCAACACCTGAGACTTATGATTTGAGGGAACGAATCAACCATCATTTTATTGAGTTGACTGACCCTTTGGAGTTTCCTCCCTATGCTCGAAGTTCAGTGGTCTACCCTTACGTACCCATTGACCTTCGACGTAGTAGTTTGGAGGAAACCTTCTTGTGGCATGGTACACATCCTCCATGCCTACCAAGACAGTGCTTGTTGCCCAATGTTCAGAAAAAGCTCAAGGGTATCACCCATCCTTCTTAGCCAAGAAAGCGAAGATTTGCTCTTCTGACTGGCTTGATTATATTAATGCTTTTGTTCCTTCCACCCCCGTGTCATCTTCCATAATAGAAGCATCCACATCTTCTTCTCCATCTTCTGGAGCAGAAGAATCTATACCTTCTCCTCCACCAACTCTTTGCTGGACAGAAAAACTGAGGCTTGCACTCCCCTGAATGAAGTTTTTTCACCTTACAAACCTCCATCATTTCCTACTCCAGTTGTGAGCGGAAACAGGCTCAACTTCTGCTTGCAGCTTTCTCTCACTTGCCTTTCAATGTGCTTGAGGACGCAGTCCCTCTCAAGAACTTTCAATGGGCTTGTGACATTCTGACTAGGAGCCATGTCCTTAATCCCCTTGCCCAAGCAGAACTTCATACGTTCCTGGACCAAACTCCATTGCTCCTCTACTGGCATCGAAATTCCAGGTTACTACACAATCTTTGGACCAACTTTCGTCTCTCCGAATTCAAGCCCAATACGAAGCAAGAGAACTTCATCGAAGAATTCGATGATTTCAAGAATAAAGATTCTGCGTATTGGGAAGATTGGTCCTAGATGAAGTGGAACAACAATTGAGAGAGGAGGCATTCGAAATAAAGGCTGAAGAGCTCTACTATGAAGTGAGAGCACACCAACTTATGCAGCCAATATTAGAAGAAATAGAAGATATAATAAAGAAAGAACAAAAATTTATTGATCACTGTTGGATCAAATTTCATGATCTTGTCATTTACTCTATTCCTTACTTTTATGAACTTGAGTTCATACCCAGATAGGGTCATTTGATGTAACTGCTTTGGCTTGAATATAAACAAAGTTTTCTGCATTTGATTTGTTTGACTTGTTTCTTTTGTCTTTTTAAAAGCCAATTCAGAGCTTCGAATTGAACAATCTCATCCTTAGAATCTGGACTCAATTGTTTTAAATGAAACACTAAAAAGAACCAACATGTCCTTTTCCAATTTATGGAGTAAAGTTGACAATTTTGGCTGATATCATCTGGAATTAGTGTTTCGAATTAACAACCTTATCCTTCAAACTAATATAACCAATACATGGTCATGGGTGATATAGCCAGTTAATTTTAAATTGACCACTTTGACTTCGAAAAGCAGTCCATGCTGTTTTAGTTTAAAAGACAATCTCCTTTTTATAAAAACCAATGATTGGTTTTGATGTTTCGAATAGCAATTCTCCTTAAAGAATCCTAAGTTTTGCTTCGAAGGCTGTTATTTTCATTAACACCCTCAAACAGTTCTTCAAACCCTTTGAAGTAGACCAATACTCGAGCATTCTAGTATCTTTAAGCATGTAGTATGCTTCGAAGCCGGCTTCTGTATTTCGAAGCCGTCGTTGTTCGATTTTTGGCGCCAAAATTTGGCTTCGAAGCCAGATACTCTCCTTCGAAGCTAGTCTCAGCATCTGAGTTGTGTTTTTCCCTCCAAAACTATCAATATTTGGAAGGGACTTCTCGTATTTGTATTTTTAGTACTTAACGACTTACGCAATATATTTTTCAGACACAAAGGCTTTCTCTTTTTTTTAAAACCCTCTTGTTTCGTGTTCTGAAATCACTTGCTTCTTTACAAACCTTTCTCTCTACCGATTTCTCTCCTTCTTCACTTTCTTTGAACAAAGCGTACTATCAATGGCTTCTTCTTCACCAAAAGTACCAGTTATAGAGAGCGTGTGAGCTCATCTGTAGCTTTGAAAAGGCTTATTGACGCAGAATGTGAGAAGTACAAGGCTGGGGAGAAAGCGCTATCGATGGGCGTATCTTGTCCCTCATCGCCATGAGCAGCAAGACTACGTGCTTGGACCAATATTCAAGGAGGTCCTTATTGAGCTCCCAACCTTATATCCACGTCTGGAGGACCAATGTCTCCTTTATGAAGGTGGCCTCGACTGGAGGAACTGGAGGATCAATCGCCCTCACCGATGCTGGCCCACGATGAGACGGAATGGCAAGAATGGTATGACCGGGTCATCCCTGCTAGGACACTGGACCTTCAAGAGCTTTGCCTCCTCGATGCTCTCCGGCTATCTAGGGTAACTATCTCAGAGGACCCCTTCCTAGTTCCTGCTGCTTTATGTTTTTGGAACTCTATCTTTAATTTTTTCCAATTCAGATGTGGGATGATGGCCCCTACTATTCTTGACATTTGCCATTTATTAGGAGTATCCCCTATTGGTACTCCCATCACACCGGATTTCCCTGACTTAACCGTCCCTTTCTCCCTCCCTTCTCTTAACTCATCCCACAGTGATTTTGTTAACGCTGAGAATAAAAGAGAGGGCCCAGTAACTGATAGGGAATTCTTTTCCTTCTTACTTTATTGGCTCTGCAAATTCCCCTTCTGCACCTCCTCCCAAAGAATCATGCTTGAATTTGCTCCTCTTGCCAAAGCCTTTGTTTTGCAGAAAAGGGTAGCTTTAGCCCCATATATTCTAGGCCATGTATACAGAGTTTGTTCCCTCTTCTGTGAGAAACCCTTAGATGCTAATCAAGGGGGACCATTCTGGATCCTTCAGCTTTGGCTTTTTGCCTATTTTACTGAATTACAATCCAAATGCCTTAAATTTTCTGGGCTACACTCTCTTACCCATGGCATAAGATTGGCCCATGCTTCACTCTATCCTTCTACTTTTGCCTTTTATTTCTCCTTCTTCCACCAACTACCAGCTGCCCTTTCTGTTCATCGTTTCCGTCCCTTCGACGCCAGCATAGGTCCAGCTTGGTGAGTCATTTCTTGAGTGACAGGCTCTGTACCTTGCCTATTCACAAAGATATATGGGCTTCCTTTCTGATTCCTAGGGAGCTATTTATTGGACCACGAACCCCAGAGCTTACAAATGCATAGCTGAGCCTTATTGTCCTGCTCAATTTGCTAGACAATTTGGCTTCACACAAGGGGTCCCAATACCTCTCTGCAGCAACACCAATCTGAGCCTCACCAGGAGAGATTTGAAGGTTCGAAAGTCAAGGCTAGAAGAGGCAACTTTCAAATTTATAGATGACTTGGCCAATTTTGAGTACACCCCTTTCCTTCCTCGGGGCACCTTTCTGAAGAGATACCAGACTTGGTGGGTGAGCAACATGGAAGTTTATTTGGCCATTTCACCTCAAAACCTACTAAAGGTGTTGGATGTGCCTAAGTCCAAGGGAACTGGAACTGTTACTCCTTCCACTGTGCCTGTTCCGACCCAGTCCATTCCTATTACCTCAACTCCTTCTAAAGTCACTCGGGGTTCTTCGAAGAAAGATATATACCCTTGTTTTCGTTCCTCAGACTACCTCTATAATGCTGGTTATCTTATTCTTAATTCTTCTTCTGTGAAGGTGGTCAACAGCAAAAGAAGAGGAGACTGCTCGAGATTGAAAAGAAAACCACTGAGGCACAAAAAGAAGAAGAAGAAGAAGAAGCAGATCAAGGGCATGAGTCACCCTTGATAAGGAGGGAAAAAGTGACTGATTTGGTTCAAGAGGAAACAGCTGCTAAGAAGGTAGAGGAGGAGCTTATTTTTAGGGAATCCGAATCTCAGACTGCAGAAGCTGAGAAGACAATTGAGGAGCAGACAATGTCAATTCAAAGAAAGAAGAAGAAGAAGATTACTTTCTCTCCTTCTGACTTTGCTGAGGACTCTGATTCTGAGACAATTGCCCAAGCAATAGAAAAGAGAAGGAAAGTGACTGCTTCAACTACTGCCTTGGTTGGAGATCCCATTCATGAGGGCAGCTGCCAAGGCCGCGGACAACAAGAACCTCCAAGGCATAATTGTCTTCGAAAGGGCTGAGAAGAGAGAGACGGCAGCAAACAAATTTAAGAGAGGAAACTGCTGCTGCCGATGCATTACAAAGGAAATGGCAAGAAGGCAACAGACTACCGAACATTACTCCCTCCGCAGCTCTCCGATCAGTGCCAGTGCTTCTGGAACAAGTAATTTCTTTCATGCCTCTATTTTTTTCTTGTCGAATCTTTAATACTGAGACTTGACATTACTTTACATTTCTTCTTTTGTAGCAACAACCCCTGAGCCTATCCCTCAATCTATTTCTCTTTCGAGCCTTGCTCCTCTTTCTCTTTCCAAGGACATTCCAACTGCTCTCCCTTCTTTGAAGGCAGCTAATTCCCCATTGAGGGTGCTGGTAGCTCTCCAACTCATAGTTCATCACCTTTGCCTACTTCCAGCCCCTCTTCACTTGATTTGTTGGTGGCTAAGACCATAGAGGCTGCCAAAGATGCTCCACCCTTTCCTATCCCCATGCATTCCTCTGTCTCCTCCCACCACAAACACTCACTGTATCTCTCATGTCTATGGATGAGGTTGATGTTTTTGAGGCCAGATTAGTTAGTCTTTTGACATACCTTCCACCTCTCCAACATCCAGTTTTGAAGCCGAACCATTAGTTTTGGCTGACTCTTTGCTGAAAATCCTTGAGAGCTCTTCTCCTCCAGCAGTAAGCCTTTTGCACCTTCTATAGACTTAGACACTTGCTTGGAACTGCTGATCTCCTTTTCGAGGATTCCCTTCGAGGCTCTACAAAAGCCTATCATCAGAAATGGGTTTCTCTAGTGCTGTAAAATTGCTGAGTAGTCTGGCATGAATGTCTCAAGTCATCTATCCCAGGCTTGCAGCTACTATTGACTTCTACATTAGCATTTGTCATGTGCTACCAATGCTGCGAATGAGAAATTGGCTAGGGACAGAGTTTTGTTTCCCAAGTGCATACTGAAGTATCAACTCTGAAAGAACAACACTCCTTGCTCCCACTTTCGACTCCGAGCTCAGTGCGGTGAAGAAGAAAGCTCAGCTTGAAGAGGAGTTAGCTGCAGTAAACCAGGCCTCGAACTCGATGACATAAATTACAAATTACTAACCAAGAACTGGCCGATCGCAAAGAAGACATGGCTACAGCTATTCAGCTAGTTCCTTCTCTTAGCAATAGGAAATCTATTGTACAAAAACAATTAAGACATTGTAATGATTTCTGGGCCAATTGTGGCACAATGTACTAATTCTTTATAAAAGAACAAATTTTGTCTATCATTCGAGCAGTCTGTGTTTGTATTTAATGTTTATGTTATCCCTGGTGTTTCCCAAATGGTTGGAAAATAAGGCTTCAAATATCTGCCATTGATCTTTTTGGGATGTACATACCCATTCAAATTTCTCAAATGGTAGGCTCCAAAAGGCAGAACTCTATGAATTTGATATGGTCCTTCCCAGTTAGGTGACCATTTGCCAAACTTATGGCTTTTAATTCCTATTGGGAGTATTGTTTTCCATACCAAATCACCTTCATCAAAGCCAATATGTTTGACTTTCTTGTTATAACTCTTGGCTGCCTTCTTCTTTTGGAAAAGAATGCTATTTAATGCCAAAATTCTGGCTTCATCTATGCCTTCTAACTCCAAACACATACTTTGATGGTATTGCTCAGGATCTAACTGATCTTGGCATCTACCCTCAAAGATTTAACATTAATTTCCACAGGTAAAACTGCATCATGCCCATATACTAAGGCATAAGGAGTGACTCCTGTGCTTGATCTTGGGGAGGTTCTGTAAGCCCATAAACATCCAACAAAAGGTTATGCAATCCCTGGATTATCCTCCACAACCTTTTGTATTCCTTTTTTCAAGGACTTGTTGGATGATTCAGCTTGACCATTGGCTTGTGCATAATAAGGTGTGGAATTAACAAGGCTAATTCCAAACTCTGCTACAAAAGACTTCACCATTTTCCCATCGAATACAGTCCCATTATCCACAGTAATGGTTGTGGAATGCCAAATCTATGGATCAAGTCTTTTATGAACCCAATGACCTCTGTTTGATCTACAGCCTTATATGGCTTGGCTTCGACCCACTTAGTGAAATAATCAGTGGCCACCAGAATGAAATAATGATGCTTCGAAGAAGGTGGGTGTATTTTCATCATATCCATGGCCCATCCTCTAAATGGCCAAGGCTTACTACTGCATGTAGGTCAGTTATGGGCACATGCCTTATTGTGACATGCTTTTGACATGCCTGGCAACCCTTTGCATATTCTATGCAGTCTTTAAGGATAGTTGGCCAATAGTAGGAATGCCTTCGAAGCAACCATCTCATCTTCACACCAGGTTGATGAGCACCACAAATGCCTTCATGAACCTCAGCCATAGCTGTTAATGCTTCTTTTGGGCCAAAACATTCCAGCAATAAGCCATCTCCCCCCCTTTTGTAGAGAGCATTGCCATATATCATATATTGCATAGACTGCAATTTGATCTTCCTGCTGGCCTTCGAAGATGGACCAGCCAAGTACTGCATTATTGGATGCCTCCAATCTTGTTCTTGTAAGTCGTTATGATTGACTTCCAAGACCACATTCCTTTTATTCAAAGTTGTGGTATCAATTTTTGATATGTTGTTTGGCTTATGTCCCTTTGGGCATTATCCCTTCTCTTGAAGTTCGAAGCTTTCTGAGCCACATCATTAGCTCTATTATTCAAGAATCTTGGAACATGGTTACATTTGCTATTGAAATTGAGAAAGTAAATGTAATGCAACAACATAGTATGGCAAAATACTTATGCTTTGACACTTGAACACCCCTTTCACTTGGTTAACCACCAATTGAGAGTCTCCAAATATGTCAACTGCATGTACTTGTAATCCAATAAGAATTTCTAGTCCCACTATTAAGGCTTCATATTCGGCCTGGTTATTGGAACAAGTGGCTTCATCCACTCTGAAACCATGAGTGGTTTCTATCCCTTGTGGAGATTAATCACAATACCAATTCCATTAAGCCATTGGCTTTCGATCCATCGAACCACATCTGCCATGGCTCAACACTAGCCATACCAAGCTCCATTATCTCTTGGCTCTCTGTTTGAGATGGATGGTCTGCCAGAAAATTGGCTAAGACTTGCCCTTTTACTGCCCTTTGAGGGACATATTCTAGATGAAATTCTGATAAGGCTAGTATCCATTTGCCAATTCTCCCCCTCAACATAGGTCTGGATAACATATACTTAACCAAATCTGTGGTTGCAATTACCAAGACAGTTGTAGGTAAAAGATAATATCTTAATTTCATTGCAGCAAAATACAAAGCAAGACACAGCTTTTCAACAGCTAAATATTTACATTCACAAGAATTTAAAAACCTACTAAGGTAATAAATAGCTTGCTCCTTGCCTTCTTCATTGTCTTGGGCCAAAAAGCTCCCAATGAATTCTGCTGCAGCTATGTACAACTTCAAGGGCTTGTTCCCCTTTGGTGGCATCAGCACTGGAGGGTTGGCCAAGTAGGCTTTGATACCTTCGAAAGCAATTTGATGCTCTGCTGTCCACACAAATTCCTCTTCATCTTTCAGCCTTAACAAGGAAGAAAATACTTTAGTTTTTCCTGCAGTGTTAGATATGAACCTTCGAAGAAAGTTAACCTGCCCAAGGAACCTTTGTAATTCTTTCTTACTTGATGGAGGCCTGGCTTCAATGATGGCTTTAGCTTTATTCTGGTCAATCTGTATTCCTTTCTTGTGCACTACATAACCCAAGAAGTTTCCAGATGATACACCAAAAGCACACTTAAGAGGATTAAGTTTCAACCTGAACTTTCTCATTCTTTCAAAGGCTGCTTCTAAATGAAACATATGCTCCTCCATGGACTGGGATTTCACTACAATGTCATCAATATAACACTCTAGATACCCTCCAATGAGGTCATGAAAGATAGTGTTCATAGCCCTCTGATATGTAGCCCCAGCATTCTTCAAACCGAATGGCATTTTAACCCATTCGAAGGTGCCAATATTCCAGGACATCTGAATGCTGTCTTGTGATATCCTCCTCTGCAATGCATATTTGGTTATACCCAGAGTGGCCATCCATCATTGATAAAACTTGATGCCCCGCTGAACTGTCTACCAGCAGATCCACTATAGGCATAGGGTACTCATCTTTGGGAGTTGCTAGATTTAAGTTTCTGAAATCGATGCATACCCTCATTTTGCCATTCTTCTTAACTACAGGCACAATATTAGATAGCCATTCAACATACCTGGCTGTCCTAATAAAGCCTACCTTGAGTAGTCTAAGAATTTCTTCCTTGACTTTCTGAATTACTTCTGGACTCATCCTTCTTGGTTTCTGCTTGTATGGCTTGAAATTAGGCTTCATAGGGAGCCTATGTTCTACTAATGACCTATCCAATCCTGGTAGTTCATTGTAAGACCATGCAAAGCAATCTTTGTATTTCTTTAGAACAACCAACAACTGGTCTCTGTCCAGAGCATTCAAACACACCTTATATAGGTGGGCTGCTGCACAGAACCTTCCCCTAAATTTACTTCTTCTAAGGGGTCTTGTGTCTGAGAACTCATTGAAGCTTCTTCTTTGGTTTCTCAACCTTCGAAGCAACCTTCTTACCTTGTTCTGCTCCTAGGTTCTTTAATTCGACATCTCTGCCCTCTTCCTCATAGACAAAATCTGTCCACAAGGCATCTTCTTCCTATATCTCCTGGACTTTTGTTTCAATGTCCAATGCACAGTATTTCCCAAGGGTCAAAATTCTGACCTGTTGCTGCTCTTGTTCACAGCCAATTATCATGGCTTTTCTCTCTTGCTTCTGTACTTCTGGACTATTGCTTTTACGTCCAATGTTGAGAATTTAATCAAGAGCCAAAGACTTGCTTCTTGTTCTTCATTTCTTTGCCTACACCAGGCATCATTGTCATCTTTAACGACAACCTCTTCATCAGCACTCTCTTGGACTAAGTGCTTCAGGTGTGTCACTTCCTCATCAGCCGTCACTTCGGCTGAGCCATCAGCTTCCTTAGTTACTAATGGTGTGTCACTCCCTCAAATACAACTTGGCCTCTGCAAAGTCTGCACAGGCTAGGAAGGGTTGAGATCTGCATCAATCTCCTCTGTCTCTCCATTGCCTAAAGCCATCATGATCTTCTGATGCAAAGAGGAAGGCACACATTTGTTAGTGTGGATCCAAGCCATGTAGTTTCTGGGAAGGGGTGTCTGTTGATACATCCAAGACTGAGGCAGTTGCAAGATTGGCACAGCCACTAGTTTTTTTTGAGATCCGCAGTTTTCTGGGATTAGCTGGGTATTACCGTCGGTTTGTGAAAGATTTCTCCAGGTCGCTTCACCGTTGACTAGATTGACTCGGAAGGGAGTCAAATTTGTATGGAGTGAGACTTGTGAACAGTCGTTTCAGGAGTTGAAGGTTAGACTGACCACCGCTCCAGTCTTGATTATTCGGAGAGAGGGTTGGGTTATGCAGTTTATTGTGATGCCTCACGAGAGGGTCTGGGTTGTGTGTTGATGCAAGAGGGGAAAAGTGGTTGCCTATGGCTCACGCAGTTGAAATTCACGAGAAGAATTACCCTACGCATGATTTAGAATTAGCAGCTGTGATTTTGCCTTGAAGATTTGGAGGCATTATCTTTATGGTGAGAAGTTCAAGGTATTCTCGGATCATAAGAGTCTGAAATATCTGTTCCACAGAAAGACTAAATTTGAGGCAGAGGAGGTGGATGGAGTTCATGGAGGATTATGACTTCGAGTTGCACTATCATCCGGGGAAGGCCAATGTTGTGGCCGATGCCCTTAGTAGGAACCCTGTTGGTGACTTAGCTAGTATAGCCCATCCTGGAGTGGGAAATGTTGGGTGCAGTTGGGGAGTTTGATTTGCATCTGGCGAATCCGTAGAGGCTGCGGCCTTGTTTTCTGTGGTTGCACAGCCTACACTTGTGACTCGAGTGTTAGAGGCTCAGAGGGGTGATCTTGAGGTAGAAATCTCTCCGAGAGAAGATTTCCAATGGGAAGGTTGAAAAAAGGTTTTGACGGTGTACTCCTGAATCCTGACCTGTGAGATACCGAGACCGTTTGTTTGTGCCGGAGCCTTGCCGAGAGGAGGTACTCCGAGAGTTTCATCATTCGCGCCTTGCGGTGCATCCGGGAGCACTAAGATGTATCGGGATTGGGTCGTCGCAGTGTCTGGTGGCGGTGTATGAAGAGAGATGTGGCAGCTTTCGTATCTCGGGCCTTACTTGTCAGCAAGTGAAGGCCGAGCATCAGAGGCCAGCGGGTTTGTTGCAACCCTTGCCTATTGCCGATGGAAGTGGGAGCATGTCACTATGGACTTCGTTGTGGGTCTTCCGAGGACTCAGCGGGGTAGTGATGCCATTTTGGTGGTGGGTAGACCGGTTGACGAAGTCAGCGCACTTCATTCCGATGCGCGTTAGAGATTCAGTAGATCATCTTGCTGATTGTATGTTCGGGACATAGTGAGGGTTGCACGGGGTCCCAGTGACGATCGTCTCAGATAGAGATCCTCGTTTTCACTGCCAGGTTGTGGCAGAGTTTGCAGAGTGCCTTAAGGGCACTAAGTTGACCCTTAGCAACGGCTTATCATCCTCAGACTGACGGGCAGTCCGAGCGTACTATTCAGATCCTTGAGGATATGCTTCGGGGTTTGTGTTCTCGACTTTAGGTGGGTCGTGGGAGAGGCACTTACCATTAGTGGAGTTTGCCTACAACAACAGTTTCCAGTCTAGTATTGGTATTGCACCGTTTGAGCTTTTGTATGCCGACCGTGTAGGTCTCCAGTTTGTTGGGCCGAGGTGGGTGATGCACCTCTATGGGTCCGGAGTTGGTAAGGGAAACGACGGAGAAAAGTTGAGCTTATCCGTAAGAGGCTTGTTACAGCCCAGAGTCGTCAGAAATCTTATGCCGACCGTAGGAGGAGGACCTTTACTGTTTGAGGTGGGTGATCATGTCTTTCTGAAGATATCACCCAAACGAGGTTTGATGAGGTTTGGAAGGCGCGGGAAGATGTCCCCTCGGTTCATTGGGCCTTTTGAGATTCTTTGAGAAGATTGGCGAGGCTGCTTATCGTTTAGCTTTGCCTCCGCAGTTGTCCGGAGTCATGACGTGTTTCATGTGAGTATGCTTCGGAAGTATGAGCCAAGATCCGTCACATGTACTGGATTGGGACTGACTTAGTTGTTGATGAGGATGTCTCATATGAGGAGAGACCGATTCGAGTTTTGGATAGGCGGGATCAAGTTTTGCGAGGCAAACCATCCCTTTGGTGAAGGTTTTGTGAAGCATCACGGAGTGGAGGAAGCCACTTGGGAACGTGAGTTGGAAGTCCGTGAGAATATCCGGACTTGTTTACTGATTTGTAATCTTGTATTAGGTTATGTAATATTGTTGAACTTAAGAGTTTTATATATGTGTCTTAAGTTGGGAAACATTGAGAATGTTTTGGTTTAATGGTAACATTTTGAAACTTGCCTTTTTATGGAAGTGGAGTATAACATTTATATATTGAATGTGTTATTTATATCATGAGATTGAATATGATATGGAAATTGTTAACATTGAAAAGATTAATGCATAATATTGATGCAAGTTGAAATATATGTTGATTCAACATATTGTGAGATGCCTCTTGATTAGAGATGAAAGTCCGGTTTTGGTCAAGTTGTTGTTTTATTGCTTTATGATATCTTTGGGAATTGAGAAAACTTGTTTTTACAAACTTATGCTTAATTTCGGGACGAAATTCTTTTAAGGGGGGGAGGTTATAGCGACCCCGGTCTTTTTCCCATTTGAGTTGTTGTATCCGGACTTATGTTCCGTAGATCTCTTGTTCATTATTGTTTTGTTACTGTCCTTTAATTCTTAGTTCTTGAGTTATGGATTTTTGGGCAGGTTTTTACAGGTGGTTGGGTTTAAACCAAAGTGTTGCTGTCAGATTTTTGGCTTGGGTCTCGAGCGAGCGTCTCGTCGCTCGAGCGAGAGCAGTTTTGTTGTTGGTGGCTCGAGCCCAGGTCCCTTCTCCTCGAGCTGGCGATTCGTGTCCAGTACTAGACCTGAAAGAGTGTGTTGTTGGCTCGAGCGAGTTTCTTCGCGTCGAGCGAGCTGGTTTGTTATTTCGCTCGAGAGAGCATTTCGTCGCTCGAAGCGACTGCGTCTGGTTCCTGTAGTTGAGTTGCTCGAGCGTTCTGAGTGCTGACGAGGACTTGGCGAGCGGCTTCTTGTGCTGGCGTCGAGCGAGCCATCCTGTCGAGGAGCCTCGATAAATACGCAGCAACGTATTTTTAAAACAGTTTTTTCACCACTTTTGATCCATAAAACCCTAATTTTCCGAGTTTTCTTTCTCCACCACCTTCTCTCTTAGTTTGCATCTATTTAGGGTGGTTTTTACCCTAGGCTCTTTAAAAAGATAGAGGTGAGTGAGGGCGTTCCTTTTAATCTGAACAATCTTGGTGTTGGAGCAACTTTGAAGTTTGGGTCGTCATCTTTCTCTTCATTCTGAGTTATTATCGTTCGAGGTAGGGATTTCCTACTCCATTTATATACGCTTTTCGTCTAAGTGTTAGTATTTTGTATGTTGGGGGTATTTGGAATTTTGGAAGAAACCCTAGGTTTTGTTTAGATTAATTTGTTAATTAATTAAGGAACAATGTGGAATTTAGTTTAATTCATGGAATTGGGGAATAGTTTTAATGGATGGAGTTTATCTCCTTGAAATGTTAAATTTACATTCATTGATGTATTTATTTCTTGTTTAGAAATAACTGTTTTGGGCTATCGGTGGAGGATAGCCATTGATTGTTGTAGACCTTGCATGCGGCTTAGGTATAACTGGAATTGAGTCACTTGTTTGACTGTTGAGTTAATACAGAACATTTGTGTATTAATTATGTGCTGTATATGGCATTGTATGTTTTATTGCATATGCATTGGTTTGGAGGAGATAGGGGATGAACTCCACGGTTTAGGGGAAGATAGGGGATGGACCTCTAAACCGGATTTATTGGGAGAAGATAGGGGATGGACTCCAGTAGCATCACTCTTATGTGTGCTTATTATAATAGAACTATTTCTATTTATTGTTGATATGATACATCACTAAAATGTGTATCAGTTGGGAAGTATGGAAGTGAATTAAGTTATGATTGATACAATACCAACATGTGTATTGTTATGATTAGGTTTAACTTGGTTTTATTCCTGTTGAATTGGAAGTAATGGTAATAAAAGATGAAACCCCGTTGAGTTATTTGGCCAGGTTCTGAGCCATAAGTGGAAAGCAAAATGTGCCATAGACAATGTGTCATAGGCAGTTGTAGACATTGTGTCATGAAAATTGTAACTTGATGTAGAGTGTTAACCATGTATTAGATGCTAATGCTTTAGTTAATTCTTATGCTTGGTTTAGTATTTCTCACTGGGCTGTGGCTCACCCTATATGGGAACTTTATTTTTCAGGTTCAGGTGGTTCACTCCCTCCAAGGACTTAGCTTGTGAGAAGAATGAATGGCTGGAAGACTTGGTCTTATTTGCTATTTGTTTTATTTGAACAATGTAATCTTTCAAGCCTAGGGCTTTATCTGTTTTGAGTTAGAACTCAGTGAATTGTGTCCAGTGTTGGCTTGGCAAGATGTAAGCCCGTAGGGCATTATTCTGATGTTTGATTTCATAATACTCTGATGGATGGATTTATATTATTGTTTTAATATAATATGTGCATGTTATATTATTTATTATGGGTGTACATTTTGAGGGCGTTACATGATAGACAATGGGGCAGCGGTGAACTTATTACCGAAATCTTCTTTGAAGAAACTAGGGAAAAAGAATCCCAGGTTGATCCCAACCAGCACAACCATCGCTGGCTTTGCTGGAGATAAACAGATGGCTCAAGGGATTTACCCATTAACTTGAGTGTGGAACCAGGGAACTGCATGACAGCATTCTTCGTAATCGACAGCAATGCTAAATATAATGCTTTACTTGGGAGAGA
>JAPPVO010006054.1:0-14325 GCA_030407325.1 Camellia japonica | reverse complement strand
GCGAGACGACCCTGCTCCTTGAGCTCCTCGAAAAGGCCTAGATGGCCCTGCTCCCTGAGAAGGCTTGGATGGCCCAGCTCCTCGAAAGGGCCCAGATGGCCCAGCACCTCGACCTCTCTGAGAAGGCCCGGGTAGCCCGGCCCTCGGCGGTGCATATACAGGAGGCATCTGAAAGTGAAAAGTTAAAATACATCAGTTCAAATATGAAAAGTAGATGCAAGTACAATATGCGAGTGGGGTGTGTGTCAGATGTGCTCCACACAGCCTATCAATACAGCAAGATGTCCAAAACTAGCGTGTCATCAGAAATATGCTAAATACAAGAAAGATGGATAATACCTGCACACCCATGATGGCCAGATGTGCCTCCCTCCGTAGGATCATGCCCTCAAATGTGGCCTAGCATCCCGAGCATCTCGTCCATGTACTCAACTAGAGGCTACAGATACAAATGCAAAACTATCAGTAAAGGAATGAATGTCCAAATATCCGACTGATAAATCAAAACTGAAAAAAACGTACCGGGGGTGAATCAGGGTCTCTGACATATCTGTGGTCAGGAAGAGGAGGCTCTAGCGAGACCTGGTAAGGAGTCCCGAACCGCCAACTCGTCAACTCGGTCGGCATGTCTGGCCACCCATGATGATGAAGAGTCGGAGGGATCGGAGGAATCGAACTACCTCTACCCCTAGATGCACCAGCCCTGCTAGAGGAGGGGATATCCGTAACACGGGCACGACTTGAAGATGGTACATCAGTAGGCCTCAGTGGCAGAGCACGCACTCCCGTCAAGGGGGCATCAGATATATACGACGATAGGTGGCGTAGTCCCCCTCCATGAGATATAACAAAGCATCGGTGACCTGCATATCATTAATGACCTCCTGGGAAGATAGTCTATCGGCAGTCCGCATAGTGGCTGGAGGTACAGCAGGAGGGT
Organism: Camellia japonica; assembly: GCA_030407325.1. NCBI lineage: Eukaryota > Viridiplantae > Streptophyta > Magnoliopsida > Ericales > Theaceae > Camellia > Camellia japonica. Next base: position 13,385 of record JAPPVO010006054.1, on the reverse strand, counting down.
CCTGAGAATCGTACCCCCACACCTGATGTAGAAAGCGTTCCCCCAGGAACCATGCCCTACCAACTGGTCCTTCGAGCAGGAACCTATACTGGGAATTACCCGATCCTCCGGGATACTGATATCAGAGACCATCACCTAAGACCGCCCAGGGCTGCCAAGTAATCTGCGGATAGCCAGTGCATAAATCAATCAGAAATCAGGAATATACAGGGCAGATCAAAGATGAAAATGAAAGGAACTGAGAGTTCTGAAATACCTCTGTCGTCCGCACAGTATCAAAATACTGTCGCAGGTAGAAGAGAGTCTCTCGAGGTCTCGGTCGGTACTCACCCTCGAATACTAGTGAAAACGGAGTCATAAGGAGTCCTGCCACCTCCATCTCCGGGGCTAATGTGGGAAAATATACGTACACCCATAGCTGAGAAAAGCAGTGCGGAATGTGAATACAAAGTGCTAAAGGCAGAATACAGAGTGCAAAGTGCGCCGTGTGTGCAATGAACAAGTAATGAGGAGCAGAAATGTAAATCAAGAGGACAGAACGTACCTCCCAGGCTCTCCAATAGCCGCCGAGTAAGTCTCCCCGCCCGCGAGAGGCTGCACTCATGTAACAATAGAGGGTAGCCAGGCCAGCACCACCCCAGTCATACTGACTGACCTGTGATAGGTCCACTAGGGCACTCAGAAGATACAACCCGACAGTGTTCCCCCTATCAGCAAACAGAGTGGTACCAAAGAGGAACATAAGGAAACCTCGAGTGTACTGCTCAACCTCCTCAGGAGACTCAGGCTCCATCTCCGGCCTCCGAAAACGGGAAGAGAACCAGGTGTACCGGACTCTCCCGGAAGCTCTGTCTACAGGTGGGCGAGCCCCAACAGATGTACCCAAGCGGCCTCCCACTCTCCCATATCCTCGTCATAAGGTATGGGCCAACCGCCTATGTCTAGGCCAGTGAGTACGGCAAAATCTAGCGGAGTCATGGTCATATCCCCGATGGCAGAAAAATGGAAAGAATTGGTGGTGTCCCACCATCTCTCCACCAAAGCAGCTAACAATGTCCTACTGGCAGGACAATGTGATAACCCTATGCAGAAGGCCCCGAACCCTGCTGAGTCAACCAAATCCCGGACAGCCTCCGGGAGCTCGGCGTACCACTCTCTCGCAGCAGTGGAGCCGTATCCTCGCACGGCGCGAGAGCCAACCTGCATTCAGAATGAATACATGTGTTCAGTACACAATAAAATGCAAGCCGTATGCAAGTAACAAGCTGTGTGCAAATGAAATGAACAAGCTGTGTGCAAATGAAATGAACAAGCTGTGTGCAAATGAAATGAAGTAGCTGTGTGCAAGTGAAATGAACAAGCTGTGTGCAAATGAAATGAAGGAGCTGTGTGCAAATGAAATGAACAAGCTGTGTGCAAATGAAATGAAGTAGCTGTGTGCAAGTGAAATGAACAAGCTGTGTGCAAATGAAATGAAGTAGTTGTGTGCAAATGAAATGAACAAGCTGTGTGCAAATGAAATGAAGTAGCTGTGTGCAAGTGAAATGAAGTAGCTGTGTGCAAATGAAATGAAGTAGCTGTGTGCAAATGAAATAAAGTAGCAGTATGCAAATGAAACGAAGTGGTGAGCTGCGTGTTCACTTCAAACCTGGGCTGCGTGTTCAGTAAATCTGTGTTTTGGGCTGCGTGTTCAAATCCTAATCAGTGGGCTGTGTGTTCACTTCAAACCTGGGCTGCGTGTTCAGTAAATCTGTGTTTTGGGCTGCGTGTTCAATCTTAATTAGTGGGCTGTGTGTTCACTTCTAATCTGGGCTGCGTGTTCAGAAAATTTGGTATTTGGGCTGCGTGTTCAAATTTCAAGAAAATTAGTGGGCTGTGTGTTCGCTTTAATCTGGGCTGCGTGTTCAGAAAATTTGGTATTTGGGCTGCGTGTCCAAATTTCAGGAAAATCAGTGGGCTGTGTGTTCGCTTTAATCTGGGCTGCGTGTTCAGAAAATTTGGTATTTGGGCTGCGTGTTCAAATTTCAGGAAAATTAGTGGGCTGTGTGTTCACCATCGACTTGGACTGTGTGTTCAGAAAATCGGAGTTTGGGACTGTGTGTTCTACTCTTAATCAGTGTGGGCTGTGTGTTCACCCTCGACCTGGGCTGTGTGTTCAGAAAATCGGAGTTTGGGACTGTGTGTTCTACTCTTAATCAGTGTGGGCTGTGTGTTCACCCTCGACTTGGACTGTGTGTTCAGAAAATCGGAGTTTGGGACTGTGTGTTCCACTCTTAATCAGTGTGTGCGGTGTGCTCACCTTCAAATTCGGGCTGTGTGTTCGACAAATTAGTGTATGAGCCGTATGTTCAATTCTTAACTAATGTGTACCGTGTGTTCACAATCAATCAGTCAATGAGCCATGTGTTCAGCAATTCAAGTGTTTAAGTCACATGTTCAAAATGCAAACAAAGTACTATGTCATAAGCTAAAACTGTGTGTTCAAGCATGGCAAAGCTACAAAATGCACGAAAAATGCAGAAAATAAAGTAAAATACCTCTCGTGCATCGTGAGAGAGGTGCTGCTCCGGCTCTCGCAGAAGTAAATCCCCGGGTGCCCGGTCATTGAACTCAGTGAAACGACGAAAAACGGCCCGCGGAAGCACATGTACCGGTGGGGCGTACCTCCCGGGAATAAAAGGGCGGACTCTCGGGGGGAGTGTCATGATATCAAAATCATCCCCGGCACCTGGAGGACCTCCACCATGAGGGTAATCACCAGCCATTTCAAGAAATCTGCAAAAGGAGCAAAAATGAGCCAAAATTGGAAAAAGTCAACAAAAGTCAACTCCCGGGAAACGAAAAAGTCAACAAAAGTCAACTCCCGAGAAAATCTTCCAAATATTGAGACAAACTTACCTCAAGTGGTGAAAATGAGAAAAGAAGCCCCGAAATCAAAATTTAATCGACTCAAAGTGCTTAAAACTGAAAGATTTCGCGAAAACAACTTGCGTGGGAGGCTGAAAAGCGCATATAAAGTGCAGATCTGAAAGAAAAAATGGTTTGGGAGGCAAGGGGAGAAGTTTTCGCAGCTGTGGGTGTGGTCTTGGATTGAATGGATGAGGATATATATAGAAAATGAGGCAAAAGACAAGATTGCCCCTTATTTTGTGCAGGTGGCCAGCCGGCCACCTTTCCTAGCTGGCCGGCCATTTGCTTTTTGGTTCCTGGCCGGTGGCCTCCCCTAGGGCAACCACCTGGCCGGTGGTGTTCCCCACATTCCCCCCTAGCTCTCTGCAAATTTTGAGGAAGATCGGAGTTCCCGGGACCTGAAAAAGTTCAAGAAATGTGCACTTTCTGGCGCGAAATTGCTCCGCCGAAACTTCAGCTGCAATTTCTGACATGTGTCTCATCATTACTCATCAAAATCAAGGTGTATCCTTTTTGAACGTGTTGTAACCTCTCCGGGAGGTGAATCAGAGGCCGCGATCAAGTTGCCTTCACCGAAATGCGCGTTTTCTTACTCGTTATTTCGCAACAAACGGGCACCCTGATTCGTGCTCATTTTGCATTGTTTTGCATATAACTTGCATTCTCATGAACATTTTGCATTGTCATGCATGATTTCTTGGTGTACCATACCTCTGTGCTTGAGCGTGCGTTGTCACGCGTGTTCCTTTCTCGCATTGCGATGCATTCACTCGCCTACACTGCGTGTGTCAAACTTTCGGAACCACAGGAATCACATTGAATATATGTTGTTAGCATATTGTTCTTGTTGAATTTCTCTCTTTTGCAGGCACGATATTGTATGTACGGTTCATTTGAGGCTGGTGCAACTAGACGAATCGCGCAGGTATCGTATCTTTTCCGTGTGAGACGCGACGAGAATTGAATGATTCTCCGCATTCCTAACTGCATGAAATGTAGTTGTTGCTTTGCATTCTTGCTTAAAACTGTTGCATCTATTTGCGAATACTTGCCTCATTATAGCTTGCTGCATTTGCATGATCATTTGGCTCTGTGCATGTCACTTTGCATTTTGCCCCCCCTGCCTGCGGGCACGCCTGCGGGCACATATCTCTGTTTATCTCGTATGCTTGTCTAAGTCTTCGGCCTTGTCAAAAATGGGTCGTCTCTGGGCTTTGACATTCACTCCCGTCACTTGTGACTTCCGAGTTCTGTCGAAGAGGGACAACTGTAGACACCCCATTTTTGACCGACCTTAAGACTCAGACGTCACCGATTGAGCGCTCAGTGATGTTGCATATTGTGCTCGTTCAGAAGTCTCAGAGTCGTGGTCGTGCGCCTGCCTCCGGACTTCTAAACTCTCTTCTGTGCCTTGCCTCGGTTTGCGAACCGGACTCAGTTTTCTCTGTTTTCTTTCCTGAGGGGAGGGAGAGGTCCTGTAGACCATCTCTCAGTGGCCGTGGGCTACATTTCGTGGCCGAAGGCCATTATGCCCATTTCGGAGCCCGGTTCCCGGTTTTCGGAGCCGTCAGGCCGTGTGCCTCGGTTCGGAACCACCCAACCATCTCCGATTCCTCCGGTTTTTGGCATGCATCTCACTTACTCCCTTTCGAGGACACTGGGGTCTTAGATACCCACTTCGTGGCCGAATGCCACTTTCGGTGCTTAACGGCCTATTTTCAGGATCCCGAACTGCACGTTTTGGCCCCCGAGCATTCGTTTTGCATCGGTTTTTGTTCATTTTTGGCAGGTACCTCTGTTTTATCACCAGGAAGATCACTGGAAGGTGGGAGGCTAGCAATTGTCTCAGCAACCAGTTATGCTCTTCCGGCGCCCTCCGACGCCCGTTTTTCTCACTTCCGGGCTAATGTTGAACACCCTAGGGCCATTTTCTTCGAGCCAAAACTACATATTTGTGTTGTACACACATGGGAGGACCCTAAAAATAGCAGGCCGGCCAGTAATTCTTTTGTCCATTTTGAGACCTCTTTGAAAAGTGGCTTGTTGTTTCTCCTGTTTCATAGTTGTCAATTCCCAACCATAGGGTCTTGTTGAGTACACATGGGACGCCACCAATATGTGGTGGCCGGCCAGAAAATCAGTTTTTCATTTTTGCCCCTTGGCCGGCTGTAGACGTCCCCCGAACGCCCCGGGAGGGTTAGGTCCCGTTCTGTTCATATTGGGGTCACTACAGTTCAAGGACTCAAATGTCACGGTTCTTAATCTTGAACCAAAGAGTCCAAATCCGGCAAATCGTTTTGAAAACAGATTTTTTTGAAAGAAGTGCCAAACATGGACTGCTTTGCCAGATAACAGAGTCGCCACCTAAATATTTTTTAAATGGGAAATTTAGGAAACCCTGACTCGATGCCAAAGGCCACGTGTCCGTCATCACCAAAGTTGGTTCGGGAACTTGGGTACGATTGGGGAAGGTCACATCGTGAGCACCCCCGCTCGCCCGGTCAAAGATCGGCCTCTACTAACCATGATATCTGTTTTTGAAAACAATGTGAGTTCTTATCCCGGTTATTAGCCTAGATTACTATGTGATGCTCGCAGCAAACAAGTATAGACTGAGTCGCCTGAATTGGAACAAAACATTTCATGTTTGTTTGTTTGAAAATGGTTTGATGGTGCTACCCGCAGGTAGGCTAAGACGCGGATTTGCCACCCTCAGGTGGGCTTAGAAAAGATGATTTTGCCACTATCTAGTGGGCTTAAAACAAACATTCGATGAATTGTCCCAATTCAAATAACTCAACCTCCACCCACAGGCATTCAAGGCAGTTATATCACATAAGCATATAGCCTCATGGTAAGCATGCTATTCATGGCAACACTCACACGCATGCAAGGATGCTAAAGCATAAGTACTTACCGAGTACTCCAAGCCAAAAACAGAAACTTATTAGAAATCAATGCATGATCCTAATTATGCTGAAATGCCTAATGCAACACATGCAATAATGCAACTTTAGCAGGCTCGGCTATTCTAAACATGGTATATGGAATGCTACAACTATCACGTATTCAATTTGGAATTGAAATACAAATGCAGTTTGTATGATGCGCCGAGCCCGGTGCGTGCAAAACAGATGAATGATGCAAACATGCGTCATGCTGTATGCTAATTAAAATATGCCCTATATCTAACCATCGTAAGCGGATAAATAAAAGGGAGAAAGACGTGGGGTTGGAAGACATACATCACACTCACGCACACTTATTACAGTATTGCCCTCGCGCAGAGGGTCCAAATAAATAATAATACAGTCCGAATGAAAGAATATTACAGATTCCTAATTAATAAATTAAGCTAAGTAAGCTTTAAAATGGCGTGCAAGCCAGGGGCTGCCTCGCTTCTGATGAATGATGTATACTGGGCTGCCTTGCGCAGAAATCCACTGGGATGCCCAATTTGGCCTCTGTTTGCAATGTTTCTCGAAATGCGTGCCCGACTCCGAAAAGTTGCTGATTCCTCATTTTGCTGCAACAGAGAGCAGGAAAAGGGCATAGCAATGTATTTCACAAATATATGCATGCCTCGATCCTCGTGCCACCAATCACGCATCTCGATGCATGATGGCCGAGGAATCAGATTGCACAACTCAATATTGGGTGCAATGCAGATGAATGCTACAGCAAAACCTAACTCCATCATGAGTAATCCGGAGTGTCGGTGACTGGGGAATTGAGACCCGTTCCGTCACTCGGAGTACGAAACGTACCTCGTTTCCGTGCCCGGGCTAACTCCTATCCCGAACACAAATGCAATATGCATGATATGCGTGAAATGCAACTAAGATACAGCCTAGCATGCTCAATGCTATGAAAATGAGACGTCTCGAGATGCATGTACACGGGCACGCAAATCGAGAAAATACATGAATGCAATCTAAGATACAACCTGGTATGCACTATGCTGTGAAAATGAAATGAAAATGAGATGCCTCGAAAAGCGTGCACGCGGGCACGCAAACTGAGGCGATGATGTGAAATGCAAATCGGATAAAACAGAGTGCCTCGAAATGCGTGCACACGGGCACGCGAACCGAGGAGTGTATGAAATGGCATACGGAATGCAATGATGGGCTTACGCCAACATGAGAGAGCCTCAGCCGCACTCACATAGGCTACCGTCGGGTAAAACAGAGGTGCCTCAAAGTGCGTGCCCGCGGGCACATGAACCGAGGAGTGTATGAAATGGCATACGGAATGCAATGATGGGCTTACGCCAACATGAGAGAGCCTCAGCCGCACTCACATAGGCTGCCGTCGGGTAAAACAGAGGTGCCTCAAAGTGCGTGCCCGCGGCACAAACCGAGGAGTGTATGAAATGGCATACGGAATGCAATGATGGGCTTACGCCAACATGAGAGAGCCTCAGCCGCACTCACATAGGCTGCCGTCGGGTAAAACAGAGATGCCTCAAAGTGCGTGCCCGCGGGCACATGAACCGAGGCGATGATATACAAGCATGAAAATGGTACAGAAATGCAATGATGGGCTTATACCAACATGAGAGAGCCTCAGCCTACTCACATAGGAAGCCATTGAATGAAAACGGAGTGCCTCGAAGTGCGCGCCCACGGGCACGCAAACCGAGGTAATGCACTAAAGCATGAAATGACATGAAAATGATATGCAAGCATGCAAACCAAATTTCAGCAGCTAAATGAAGGGGAAAACAGCCCCGAAATGATACGAAATGACAATCAATGCATGAAATCATCCCGAAATGTGATTTTAAGTACCCGAAATGACCTACGGCTATGCTAAACATGCAAAATCGATACATGAAAGCAAAAACAGTAGCAAGGCAGCCCCAAAAATAGCATCTTTTCAGTACAAAACAAGGCTAAATAACAACCACAAATACGGCAAAATTAGCATGCAAAAATGGGGAAAAAGAGAGGAATTACAAAGCAAGTAGTATATACAATGCTCAAACTGAAAAACACAGTTCTAAAAAATTAAATAGGGACCAAAAATATGCACATTTACAGTAGATGAGATCCTCCAATTCAGTGTGTAGATATGCTTAACATAGCATGCAAAAATGAGCCAACAAAGTGCTACAACATGAGGTACCATAAGCAATGACCAAAAACTTTGGACCCTTAACAAAACATGAATAATGAGTCATTTCAAGACACTTTCTAAGCCTGATGAATGCTCAAATCAGTAGCTAAGCAAGCTTAACAAAGCATGCAATTTTACGGAAAATATGGAGGGTACAACATGAAGTACCAAAATCATGCATCAAAAAACTTTGGACCCTTAACAAAACTTGACAAGAAGGCCAAAATAAGGATATTTTCAGTACTGATGATGGCTCAAAACAGAAGCTAAGTAAGCTCAAAAAGGCATTCAAGATGGGGCCAAAGAGAGGTATAAAGAGAGGTACAACATGGAGGCCTCAAACCAATTTGATCCCTTCTACAATGTTGTAGAGGGACCTAAAATAAACTCAACCTCAGTTAATGGAATGCTCAAAATCAGATCATAAACAGGCCAAAGAAATCATGCAATTTTACGGTAATTTGAAGTAAATACAAAGAAAGTGCATGATAAAGAGATCAAACAGGGTTGAGCCCTTCTTCAATATTGAAGAGGGGCTCAAAATAAGCCCACTCACAGTTTATGTCATGCTCGAAAACAGATCACACATAATCCAAACAAAGCATGCAATTTAATGGCATAAAGAGTGATATTGAAGCAAGTACATGATAGAGATGCCAAACAAGGTTGAGCCCTTCTACAATGTTGTAGAGGGCTCAAAATAAGCACAAAAACAGAAGGGTCAGAGCCCAAAACAGAGAGCATGTAGGGTAGAAAATTGATGCAAAAAAGTGCAAGAAAAGGGGAATTGGTGACTTACCCTTGAAGACAAGTCTTTCTTTGCTTCTTGGCTTGACTTTGTTGCTTCTTAGCCTTTGAAAGAGCTCTCTTTGTTGCTGGAATGGAAGTGGGGATGGTGGTGCTTAGGGTTGATGAAGAGAGGAGCTAGACACTTGGAGAGTTTTTGAGTTTTTTGGCTATGGAAATGAAAGCTTTGGAAGAGGAAGTCTTGAGGTCAATTCTTCTAACCTTAGCAAAGAAGGAGGCCAACCCCTTAAAAGGACCAAAGGGGGGTGTAAAAGGGAGGGAAATGCATCCAAGCTTTCCCTCCCAAAATATCCCCCGGATGCCAAAGATATTTTGAAAAGTGGATGGACAGCTGGAAAGTGTTGAAAAGCAAGAAGCAGGCCGGCCAGGTGGAATTCTTGAAGATGGCCGGCCGGCCACCCCACTGGTCGGCCAGCCACTCCTCATGGCCGGCCGGCCATGGCCAAAAATGGAACAAAAAGTTAATGGCCGGCCACCATACCTTGGTGTCCTCCTAGGTGTGTAGAACAAGGCCCCATGGTTGGAATTTGGCAACTGTGAAACAGGAGTCACAACAATTCACTTGAAGGAGAGGCTCAAAAATGAAAAAGACAATTACTGGCCGGCCATCCCTTTTTAGGGTCCTCCCATGTGCCCTCATCACAAATATGTAGCTTTGGTTGGAAGACAATGGGCCTAGGGTGTTCAACATTAGCCCGGAAGTGAGCAAAACGGGCGCCGGAAGAGCAGAAATGGTTATCTGGGATAATTGCTGGCCTCCCGCCCTCCAGTGATCTTCCTGGGGCTAAAACAGAGGTACCTGCCAAAATTGAACAAAAACTAATGCAAAATGAATGCTCGGGCCCAAACCGCGAGGTTCGGCGCCCGAAAACCGGCTGTAAGCACCGAAAGTGGCATTCAGCCACGAAGTGGGTATCTGAGACCCCAGTGTGCCTCGTTATGATGAAACAGAGGTACATGCCAAGAACCGGAGGAATCGGAGACGGTTGGGCGGTCCCGAACCGAGGCACACGGCCTGACGGCTCCGAGAACCGGGAACCGGGCTCTAAAATGGGCAAAATGGCCTACGGCCACAAAAAGTAGCGCACGGCCACCGAGAGATAGTCTACAAGACCACTCCCTTCCCTCAGGAAAGAAAACAGAGAAAACCGAGTCTGGTTCGCAAACCGAGGCAAGGCACAAAAGAGGATTCGGAAGTCCGGAGGCAGGGCGCACGGCCGCGACTCTGAGACTTCTGAATGAGCACGATATGCAACACCACCGAGCGCTCAATCGGTGACGTCTGAGCCTTAAGGTCGGTCAAAAATGGGGTGTCTACAGTTGCCCCTCTTTGACAGAACTCGGAAGTCATAACAATGACGGGAGTGAATGTCAAAGCCCAGAGACGACCCATTTTTGACAAGGCCGAAGACTTAGACAAACATACAAGGTGAAAAGAGATATGTATGCCCGCAGGCGTGCCCGCAGGCAAGGGGGGCAAAATGCAAGGCGACATGCACAGAGCCAAATGATTATGCAAATGCAGCAAGCTGTAATGAGGCAAGTATTCGCAAATAGATGCAACAGTTTTAAGCAAGAATGCAAAGCAAACGACTACATTTCATGCAGTTAGGAATGCGGAGAATGATTCAATTCTCGTCGCGTCTCACACGGAGAAGATACGATACCTGCGCGATTCGTCTGGTCGCACCAGCCTCAAATGAACCGTACATACAATATCGTGCCTGCAAAAATAGAGAAATTCAACAAGAACAATATGCCAACAACATATATTCGATGCGATTCCTGTAATTCCAAAAAGGTTCGACACGCGCAGTGTCGGCGGATGAATGCAACATAATGCGAATAAAGATAATGCGTGACAACGCATGCACAAGCGCAGAGATATGGTACATCAAGAAATCATGCATAACAATGCAAAATGTTGATTAGAATGCAAGTTATACGCACAACAATGCAAAACGAGCATAAATCAGGGTATCCGTCGGTTGCGAAATAATGAGCAAGAAAACGCGCATTTCGGCGAAGGCAACTCAATCACGGCCTCGGTTTCACTTCCCGGAGAAGTTACAACATGTTCAAAAAGGATACACCTTGATTTTGATGAATAATGATGAGACACATATCAGAAATTGCAGCTAAAGTTCCAACGGAGCAATTCCGCGCCAGAAAGTGCACTTTTCTTGAACTTTTTCAGGTCCCGGGAGCTCCAAAATTCCTCAAAATTTGCAGGGAGCTAGAGGAGGGTGTGGGGGACATGGCCGGCCGCCCATTGCCCTAGGAGAGGTCACCGGCCAGGGGAAGAAAAGTGAAAGGCCGGCCAGCCAGAAAGGTGGCCGGCCGGCCATCTGTCCAAAAGAGGGGCATTTTGGTCATTTTGGTGATTTCTATATATATGCTTGCCCATTGCCTCCGAAATCACACCCCCAAGGTGAAATTCTCTCTCTCTGCTCTCTCTCTAAGCCATTTTCTTGCTCAGATCCGCATTTTATACGCGCCCTCTCGCCTTCCACGCAAGTTGTTTCCGCGAAATCCTTCAGATTTAAGCACTTTGAGCTTACTAAAATTTGATTTCGGAGCTTCTCTTCTCATTTTCACCACTTGAGGTAAGTTTGTCTCAATATTTGGAAAATTTTCGGGAGTTGACTTTTGTTGACTTTCCGTTCCCCGAGAGTTGACTTTTGTTGACTTTTTCCAATTTTGGCTCATTTTCGCTCATGTTTGCTCCTTTTTGCAGATTTCTCGAAATGGCCGGCAATTTCCCCCACGGCGGAGGTTTCCCTGGTGCCGGAGATGATTTCGACATTATGGCATTACCCCCGAGGGTCCGGCCTTTTATCCCCGATCGATACGCTCCGCCGGCACATAGGCTTCCGCGGGCAGTTTTTCGTCATTTCACCGATTTCAACGATCGGGTACCCGGGGATCTTTTGCTGCGAGAGCCGGAGCAGCACCTCTCCCACGAGGCACGAGAGGTATTTTACTTCATTCTCTGTATTTTCCGTGCACTTTGTAGCTTTGCCATGCTTAAACACACAGTTGTAGCTTATGACATAGTACTTTGTTTGCACTCTGAAGACGTGACTTAAACACTTGAATTGTTGAACACACGGCTCACTGACTGATTGATTGTGAACACACGGCACACATTAGTTAAGCAGTGAACACACGGCTCAAACACTGATTTGTCGAACACACAGCCCAAATCTGATTTTGTGAACGCACAGTCCAAGTTGATGGTGAACACACGGCCCACACTGATTAGGATTGAACGCACAGCCCAGGTAGAAATAAAGTGAACACGCAGCCCACTGTTTAATGATTTGAACATACAGCCCAAAGCACTGATTTACTGAACACGCAGCCCAGATATAAATAAAGTGAACACGCAGCCCACTGTTTAATGATTTGAACACGCAGCCCAAAACACCAATTTACTGAACACGCAGCCTAGGTAGAAATAAAGTGAACACGCAGCCCACTGTTTAATGATTTGAACACGCAGCCCAAAACACCAATTTACTGAACACGCAGCCCAGATAGAAATAAAGTGAACACGCAGCCCACTAATTTTTTGAAATTTGAACACGCAGCCCAAATACCAAATTTACTGAACACGCAGCCCAGATTTTAGGTGAACACGCAGCCCACTAATTGTTTCTGAAATTTGAACACGCAGCCCAAATACCAAATTTACTGAACACGCAGCCCAGATTTTAGGTGAACATGCAGCCCACTAATTGTTTCTGAAATTTGAACACGCAGCCCAAATACCAAATTTACTGAACACGCAGCCCAGATTTTAGGTGAACACGCAGCCCACTAATTGTTTCTGAAATTTGAACACGCAGCCCAAATACCAAATTTACTGAACACGCAGCCCAGATTTTAGGTGAACACGCAGCCCACTAATTGTTTCTGAAATTTGAACACGCAGCCCAAATACCAAATTTACTGAACACGCAGCCCAGATTTTAGGTGACACGCAGCCCACTAATTGTTTCTGAAATTTGAACACGCAGCCCAAATACCAAATTTACTGAACACGCAGCCCAGATTTTAGGTGAACACGCAGCCCACTAATTTTTCTGAAATTTGAACACGCAGCCCAAATACCAAATTTACTGAACACGCAGCCCAGATTTTAGTGAACACGCAGCCCACTAATTGTTTCTGAAATTTGAACACGCAGCCCAAATACCAAATTTACTGAACACGCAGCCCAGATTTTAGGTGAACACGCAGCCCACTAATTGTTTCTGAAATTTGAACACGCATTCCAAATACCAAATTTACTGAACACGCAGCCCCAAACTCTGATTTTTCTGAACACATAGCCCAAGTTGAAGGTGAGCACACAGCCCACTGATTGAGAGTAGAACACGCAGTTTACTTACTTTACTTTGCACGCAGCCTACTTACTTGTACACAGCTTATTCATCTCATTTGCACACAGCTCATTTATTTCAATTGCACACAGCTCATTTATTTCAATTGCACACAGCTCATTTATTTCAATTGCACACAGCTCATTCACTTCATTTGCT
>JAPPVO010006053.1:0-45318 GCA_030407325.1 Camellia japonica | reverse complement strand
CAGCATAGTTCTAAAAACTGGACGATATGCTACGTATCGGCCGATACGTATCAAAAAAATAGGGCACCGCGACAGATACAGGCCGGTATACCGTTGAGATTGAAAATCGCAGGCGTATCAGCCGAGTCCCGGTACATATCAGTCTGTAACCATTACACAAGCTGTTACACAACCCACGACAGGCCGATACTCACCGGTTTGGACCGGTACGGGAAAGAAAAAGCTGAAAAACCTGTGAAATGATTTTTAAAATTTCACTGCCGCGACACCCGATTCCCGATACGTACCGATCTATACTACCGATACCGATACTCCGCGATCAATACCGTTATGTTACCCGATACCGCGCTTTAGAACCATGCTGTACAGTTGTAATAATTCCCTTATTGATTGTAAATCATTGACTATATATATAAACTAAAGACTCACCTAAGGAGTGTGGTGAATTATCTTTCACAAATACTATTTTATGTTGTTTTTTTGATGGTATCAGAGTAGTGTGCTTTCTGCATATGAGACTGGGACAAGTAGCGTTTCAACCATGTCAAAGAACAAGTCAATATTGACAATTCAGAGCTTTCATCAAATGACAAGCCTGGTATCAGTCAAGCTTTCTTGTTCTAATTTTCTATTATGGAAACCACAAATTTATCCACTCATTCGTAGTTCACAACTTCTTCATCCTATTAAGGAAGAGGAACCGATTGAAACCATCAAAGAGGGAGAGATCAGAAACAAAAGCCAAATTATGAAATTTGGATTAATAATGGACTTCTTACCAGTTGGCTCCTAGGGACCATGATAGAAGAAGTTCTTGGTTTGGTTGTTGGAAGTAACACAGCACGACAAAACTAGAAATCTCTAGAAGAGCATTTTATTGCTTCTACAAAGGAAAAAGAAATGCATCTGAAGAACCAATTGACTATGATAAAGAAAGGCAAGAAAGGCAACCAACCATTGGATGACCATGTTCGAAAGTTTAAACTCATATGTGATAGCCTTGCTGCAATACAACAACCTATGAAGTCTTCTAACTATCGAGAACCATGGATCTTGTTACCAAGCCTGTAATCTGGCGGTTCTATCCAAACCTCCATATCCTACTTACAGTCATGTCATGGGCCTACAGGGCTTGGAACAACAACTGGCTTTTCAACACGAAGAAGAAAAGGAAAAGCCAATGGACTTTGCTCATGCCTTTGTTGCTCAAAGAGAGCAAGGCCACAGTAGGAACAATGGAGGACATAATTTTAATTCACGAGGCAAAGGTTTTATTCTGGCTAGGAACTATAATCATCAAGGTGGTAGAAATAATAGAAATTTTTTCACAAATAATAACCCACAACCACAGGAAGGCAAAAAAAATGACAAGCAAAGTTTTTCACAATCCAAACAACAAGCTTCACAATCTTCCCGAGGTAATGTTTCTTGTCAAATTTGTGGAAATAATGGTCATACTCCTTTGAAATGCTGGTATAGGTTCGATCATGCATACCAAAGTGGAGACTTGCCTCAAGCATTTGCAGCAACGTCTTTGGCTACTGAAGAACATCCAAGTTTTTATGCAGATACAGGGGCAACTTCTCATATGGCATCAGACACCAATATTCTTCATTCCATTTCTCCATGTAAAGGTCACATGAAAGTTCATATTGGTGATGGCACTGCGCTCTCTATAACCCATACTAGATCAACTTCAGTTGGTTCCATTGAACTACAAAATGTGTTAGTAGTACCAGATTTAAAGAAGAATTTACTTTTTGTAAGTTAGCTTACTGATGAAAATTCTTGTATTTTTGAATTCTCATCATCTAGTTTTGTGATAAAGGATCCCATAACTCAAAGAGTCCTAGCAAAAGGGAGTAGGAAATGACAACTTTATGCACTTGATGAAGGGGCAGAACATGCATTTGTAGCAATCAAGGCAGGCAAAGCTGAAGATTCAAATTGGCATCATCGTTTAGGCCATTCCCACTCTTGTATCTTGGAAACTTTAGCTTCAAAAAATATTATTAAAGTTTCTTCTTGGACCCAACCACCTTGATTGTGCACTAGTTGTAAAATGGGGAAAAGTTACAAACTTCCATTTTCTCAAAAATAATGAAAAAACTGAGTTTCTTTTTCAGAAAATTCATTGTGATTTATGGTGTCCTTCACCTGTCTCCTCTATTCAGCGTTTTGCATATTACGTTACAGTAGTAATAGTTGATGAAAAATCATGTGCCACATGCAATGTACGTGCCTGGTACACTAAAATTCTTGACTCGGCCAATGTGAGAAAGTACTCTGGACTATTCAATTTTTTTTTTCTTTTCAATGCCAGATTGTATTATAATTAGAAAATTCCTTACAAAACTAATAAATTCTACATTATTTTTACGTACAAATGTAACATGTAATAATGAAAATGAAACAAAATATTTGAAATGGAACCCAATTAATAAAATAATACAATAGAAACAAACAACTAAATTATCACATGTGTGAATCAATTAAGTTTGTAAAATTTATTAAACTTTTAGCATTATTATTTTTAGAGAAAATTATTAAAAAGTCCATTTTAAAGAGGGTGCAAGATATTAGGTCAAATGTGTATGTTTTTTGGTGAGAACTATACTTTTTGTGAAATATTGTGGTGAGAAGTACATTTTATCATTTTGAAAGACGTTTTATTTCCAATTTTGATCTTTTAATTTTTATTAACACCTATCTGTTGAAATTTTTTATTTTTTCTGTTGAAATTTTTGTTATTTGTTGAAATTTTTATTCTATATCTATTTAAAATCTATTTGTGTGATTTTCTATTGAAATTTTTGTTCTATCGGTTTAAAATCTTTTTGTGTGAAATTCTATCTGTTGAAATTCTTGTTCTAATTTTTCTTATATTGTGAAATTAACCAAGCCAATTTTTCCTATCTGTTAAATTTCAACAAAGCTTTGTTTTTGAACAAATATGAACCGTTTGGCGAGAGGGGAGACTGATCTATTCAAATTTTCATTTTTTATCCATTTAGATCAAACGCAAACAAATCTGTGTTGTATTGAGGCATTTCAAACATATTTGTGTTGTGATATGTTCAATACCATCTTCTTCACAACACAAACAAAAACAAAAGCAAAAAAAATGACAAAAACAAAATGTAATTTAGATCACATTTTGGAAACATATCTGGAGAGAGAGAGAGAGAGAGAGAGAGAGAGAGGATTGAGGAGTTTAAACAACTAGACATGGCATATCCACCACGGTTGCCGGTAATGGCCAAGAAGAAGAGAAAGAAGAAAGAGAAGATGGCTGATCTGGGCATATCAACCATGGTTTCTAGAGAGATAGGGGAGAAGAAAAAATAATGAGATCGAGAAGAGAAGATGGTGGTGGCGGCGTCAGCAACAGACGACGGATGAAGAAATGGCATGGAATTTCAAATCGAGATTGTTCGTCATCAATGACGAGCCTCTCAGTTTCTCACCATAGACTTCTCTCTCTTCTGCCATTCAATCATCTTCCATTATCATCATTGCCATTCTTGTTGAAGTATCAAACATGTAGGGCCTTTAGTTCGATCTATGCATCCTACAAATTCTCCACCAATATCGAGGAATAATAGGATGATCACAACGCTGCCGATTGCGGCGACGGAGGATTTAAAGAAGCGGTGGTGCTATTCAACAACAAGAATTACTATAAGTGCCATGACTTACTGAGAAGAAACTAATTCTCATTAAAAAAAACTATTAGTGCAGTACATGATACTTATACTAGTCTAACTCTGTTACAGATAACAAACTAACAAACTCTCTAACAGACTAACTAACTAGGCATTGCTAATTTATTGTTACAACTGAATCTTGAGTCTTGAACTGGCTCAATACTCTTATCATCCCCCCTCAAGCTGAGAGGGCAGGGTAGCACTTGAAGCTTGTCTGTGAGATAATGAAACCGAGAAGAAGTCAAAGCCTTGGTGAAGAGATCTGCTAACTGATCTATGGTAGGAATATAACGAAGATCAATTTGCTTGGAAATAACCCTTTCTCGAATGAAGTGACAATCAATTTCTATATGCTTGGACCTGGAGTGAAAAACTAGGTTTGAAGCAAGAGACATGGCACATAAAAGAGGAACAGAGAAAAGAGAGATAGACAAATCACGCAAGAGCTGTTGAAGCCAACACATTTCTGCAGCAGTGTTAGCCATGGACCTATATTCAGCTTTAGTAGATGAACGAGAAACTGTAGGCTGCTTTTTGGCAGACCAGGAAATGAGGTTAGAACCAAGAAAGGTACAAAACCCAAAGGTAAACCTCCGATCCACACTGTCACCAACCCAATTTGAATTTATATAGGCATGAAAAATAAATGGACCAAGACTGAAGGTGAGACCATGAGCTAAAGTGCCTTTGACATATCTGAGAATCCTTTTTACAGCTGCAAAATGGGCCACAGTAGGAGAATGCATATGTTGACAAGCTTAGTTGACTACAAAGGACAAATCTGGTCAGGTAATTGTGAGATACTGAAGGGCACCAACCACACTCCTATATAATTCAAGTTGAGTAAAGGGAAGAGTATCACCAGGAGAAGAAAAGGGCTTAAGAGCAACAGGAGTGGCACAGGGTTTGCAGTCAACCATGCCAGCTTTAACTAGTAAATCACTAGCATACTTGTGCTGAGATAAGAAAAAACCTGAGGCATGGTGCTAAATAGAAACACCAAGAAAGTAACTAACAGGACCAAGCTCTTTTATAGAAAAAACCTCATACTTATTATAAACCAAATCAGCTATAATGCTAGAATCACTCCCAGTAAGACGAATGTCATCAACATAAATCAAGAAAACAGTAATGCTAGACTGACTCTTTTTAATAAAGAGGGAGGAATTAGAATGACTGTTATGGAAGCCTTGAGAAATAAAAAAAAAGAGAGGAGAAAGTATAATACCAAGCTCGAGGAGCTTGTTTAAGGCCATATAAAGCCTTCTTAAGCTTGCACACATGATGAGGGAATTGAGAATTAATGAAACCTTGAGGTTGTGTCATGTAGACCTCCTCTTTTAAGAACTCCATGTAAAAAGGCATTAGAGATGTCAAGCTGTTTAATGGGCCAGTTGAACTGAAGAGCCAGACATAAGAGAATGCGAATGGTGGGCTGTTTAGCAACAAGACTGAAAGTTTCATGATAGTCTATGCCTTCTTGCTAGAGATAACCTTTGGCAACCAACGTAGCTTTGTATATAGCAATACTTCCATCAGAATTTTCTTGGTCTTAAAAACCCATTTGCAGCCTATTGCAGATTTGGATGGAGGAAGAGAAACCAAATCCCAGGTGGATAGCCTCTGAAGAGCTTGAAACTTTTCAGTCATGGCTGCTAATCAAACAGGAGACTGTAAGGCCTCTTGAGTGGTTGTAGGTTCAGTGGAGAGAGAAAGAAGCAGTAGTGAAACAAGAGGGTTTGTGAGACTTACTGTGGGTAACCATAGGATGAGAGGGAGCAACAGGAGGAACAAAGGCAACAGGAGGTGCAGAGGCAATAGTAGGAACAGAGGGAGCAGAAGCAACAGGAGGAACATGAGGAAGATTGATATAAGTGGGACCAATACGAATAGAAGGAGGGAAAGCATGAGAAGTAGGTGGGACAGAGAAACTAGGTGAAAGAGGTGGAGTAGGAGATGAGGGAGATATAGATTGTGAAGAAATAGGTAGAGAAGATTGAGACCAGAAAAAGGAAGAAATAATAGGAAGAGAAGAGGAGGAGGAAAAGGAAACAGAGAAGGGAAAACAATGCTCATTAAAGAGAACATGCCTAGACACATGAATCTTGCCAGAGTTAGGGTCTAAGCAACTATAGCCTTAGACTGAGGGATGATATCCCAAAAACACACAAGGTTCAGATCGGGGTTGGAGCTTATTGGAGATGTAAGGCCTGAGCCAAGGAAAACACTGGCAACCAAAAACTTTGAAAAAAGAATAATCGGGGACAGATTTAAACAGAACTTCAAAGGGAGATTTGTGAGCTAGAGTTGAGCTAGGCATCCTATTAATCAAAAAAACAGTTGTGGCAAAAGCATCAAACTAGTAAATTAAAGGAAGAGAGGACTGACGAATTAGAGTGATAGCTATCTCTGTAAGGTGCCTATGCTTTCTTTCAGCTATACCATTTTGAGCTGGTGTGTAGGGACAACTAAGTTGATGAATGATGCCATGAGAAGTGAGGTAATTATCCATTTTCTTGTTAACAAATTCAGTACCATTGTCAGTTCTTAAAATTTGAAGCTTGGTAGTAAACTGAGTTTCAACATAAGCTTTGAAAGAAAAAAACACATGAAACACCTCACTTTTGTAAACTAAAGGAACCAAGCAAGTAAATCTGCATAGTCATCAATGAACAAAACATAAAATTTGAAACCTGAAACAGATGGCTCAAAAGGCCCCCATACATCACTATGGACTAAGGAGAACACTTTATTAACAAAGGAATTGGAAAGTTTAAAGGGTAATCTATGTATCATAGAAACATTACAGTGTGTACATTGAAACAAAGGAATCTTAGGAGAAATTGTGTCTGGCAGATAATGTAGAGTATGTTGACTTCAATGAAGAAGGATGGCCAAGTCGACTATGCAAGAGAGAAATTGAAGTAGAAGATGGAGTGGAAGAAGACTGTGAAACACCAGTAGCATGAAAAGCATGACAAGGTGGAGAAGAGGAACTCTATGAAGTGAAATGATAAAGACCATGAGGATTAGGTCCTTGAAGAAGAACCTGTTTTGTAGTCTTGTCCTGAATCAAGAAGGAGTTATGATCAAAAGCAATGACACAATTATTATCTTTAACTAATTGATTAACTGATAGCAAATTTGAAGAGATAGTAGGCATATGAAGGAGATCAGTTAAGAGAAAGGAATATTGTGGTGTGGGAAGTAAACCCTTACCAATATGTTTAATAGGTAAAGTGGAACCATTACCAACTGTAACCTGTTCAGAACCTGTGTATGGTTGATAGACACTGAGATTTGCTAGATCATTGGTGATATGATTTGTTGCTCCAGAATCAAGATACCAGGGAGAAGTAGATAAGAGAGGTGGTGGTGAAGTTATGGTAGCAGTATAAGCATGAGAATAGCCCCTAGATTGAGAAATTGAGGAAGGTAGAAAAGAAGAAATTGGAGACTGAAAATTAGGATCCATACGATACCAACAATCAAAAGCCATATGTCCTAATTTTCCACAAATCTGACAACCAGCAATGTCGGAAGAACTCTCGCGACCTCCACGAGTGCGATTGGAATGATAATCTCTAGATCGACCATGTGAACCACCACGAAATTGATGAAATTGATTGTTACGACACAAACCCGCCCCTATAGGTTAGTGTCGTAACCGGCCAGTAATCCGTGATTGCCAAAGACCTGCTTAACAATAATGACAATAATACAATATAAAGAGGGCAGGTGGAAGCCAATCAATAATTAAAGAATGTCCAATGAGCTGTGAGGACCTAAACGAAAATAAACTTCCATATACAAAACCATATGCATAACCATTTGTGCCCATAAACACATCTATACAAAGCAAGATACAAGTTAGGAAACTAATCCCATCATAAAAAAAAAAAAAAAAAGAAGCATTGACAATAATTTTAAAACATTCTTTACGCTTAGCAAAATCAAAAGTGTGGGTTTGAGCCACCCAAAAAGCCTTGACACATTCAGGTTTGGAACCTCGCTATGAGGCACAATAGCTGGCTTGACAAAAACAAGGGTTCGGGTCGGCGCCACTAGCTTTGGTCCGGTGCTCGATCACCTACATATATATAATAAACTGTGAGCTAAAGCCCAGTGAATAACACATGTGTAAAGAGGTTAAGAATGATGTCCTTACAGTCTTTGAAACAATCGATTGTCATGGAACATTTTCAATCGATATCTTTTTGTCAATCAATCGTTCAATTCGATCAATCGTGTTTAATCATATTCATATTCATATAGGTCATACGTGGTACATCCAATAGCAACAATACAATGCAATAGGTCTTCAAGACCAAACAATCAATTGATGACCATCATACAATAACAATAGTTCCAAGATTTGGAACTGATAGAGATCTCTGTGACAATAACGATATCAATAACAATAATAATAACAATACGCTATGGATGCCACGAATACTATTCAAAAGAGGATCATCATTCAATCAATAGAAAGTAATCGTTTAGAAACAATATAATTTATCATTCAAAAATAAATACAATTTGAACATATCATTATAACATTGTTACTCACAGTGGGCTTCTCGATACACGTACTATTGGTTCGGTGTCCGACCTAAACAAACAAATTCAAGCACAATAATTCAATGACATTCATATCGCTAGCCAACTCTATTCGACTCGGTTGTTACTTAATCAATAACTAATTCTCTTTATTAATTCGGTTCTAATTTTTCATTTATTCAGTCTAATGCACTCATGAGATATAAAAGACCATGAAAACACTTTAAAACCATACAAACAGAGGCCCGGAAGGTGGAAAAGAGGAGTGAAAAACAAAACCCAGACTACCCTAACTGCCGCACGTACGGGGCCACCTCTGCACCTACCTCCCGCACCTACAATTTAAGTAGAATGCTCTGCAAAACTGCCCTGTTTTCCACACGTGCGGGGCTCCAAGCTGCACATACGGTGCTGGGTTCGTTTGAGTCCGAAAATCTGCCATCTTTTGGGTCTTCAATTTCACTACTTTTTGGTCTCAATTTCACATGTTTCAACCCATAGATTTGTATCAACAACCTTGAATTTGGACCCTCAACAGTAAAGGGAGATTAAACTAGAGATTAGCAATTGAAATCAACTCCTAAAGTTTCAATCTGCAAAGATTACATTTCGATTGAATTACAAAGCAAACTCATGAAGAAATCATTTGAGTTCATGAGGCTCATGCATGAAGTTATGTCTAACTACAAGTAACAACAACGATATGAAGAATTCATGCCATGCAAGGTGAATTTAAGAGTTAATTCACTCATTTCTTTCATTTAAAGCCATGCATGCAACAACCTTCTCATTACAAGAACTAATCTTTCTGTTAACCTATATTTTTCTTGGTTAATCTTAAATTCCATAGTCATGAGCATGGTTCTTCAAATGCATGGGATTAGAGTGGAGAAATCTTACCTAGAGTGGGTCATTGTGAAGAAGAAGGTGTAGGTGAATGTTTCCTTAAGCCTCTCCTTTGCTTCCCTATTTCTTCTCTTATTCTCTATGTTGAACTCTATATTGAACTCTCACCTTCAAAGCCTCTCCCTCTCTCTCTCTACGTGTCTGAATAGTGTAAACTCAACAAGACCCATGTTTGCCTTATACCAACTACATTGATGCATAGATGAGTAGGACACATGCTCACCTTATTGTATTCAATTTCTTTTTCTTTCTTTTTTAATTTTTTTTTAATTCATGCAACTAAGGCTAAGAAATTAAATAAAATTAACTTCACGTAAATTAAATTAATGTCATCATTTTATGGCATAAAGCAAACTAAATTTAATTGTCCTAATGTGGATTAGGCTCTATTCCTATTCAATTACTTAATTCCAACCTGACAAAATTTAACGAGCTAGACAGGTTTAATTCATAACGCTACATATCTGTTCACAATAATATTACAATACCAATCAATGCAAGCATCTATTATATGGTACATAATTCACATAACACATAATCACATGATTAGCGACAATTAATATAATTAATTTACGTAATTAAGGAGGCGGTTGTCACATTCTCTCCCTTTTAGGATGTTTGGTCCTCCAAACTCAATTACCTTCCTCTGAAAAGAATATAGGATCAAGTGGAAATAGGTCCGGATATCTTTTATTCGTGTCATCCTCCCTTTCCCAAGTTGCATAAAGTCCATCGTGATTTTGCCAGTCCACTTTCACTAACAGAATTTCTTTGTTTCTTAACTTCTTAATTCGACGGTTAACAATCTAAATGGGCCTTTCTTCATAAGTATAGTCATCACTCAACACCACATGGGTAGGCTCAATAACATGAAAAGGATCTCGGAGATAATCCCGCAACATTGAGACATGAAAGACGTTATGCATATGTTCCATTTCAAGAGGGAGAGCTACCTGATATGCCACCGGATTAATCTTTTCAATAATTTCATACGGCCCAACATACCTCGGTGCTAACTTGCCCTTGGTTCCAAAGCGAGTCTACCCTTTCATCGGTGTCACTTTAATAAAAACATGGTCGCCCACTTCATATTTCTTGTCTCACCTACGGACATCCGCATAACTTTTCTTTTGGCTTTGCGCGGTTTTCAATCTTTGTTGAATTAACTTCACTTTTTCTGTTGTTTCACACACTATCTCAGGCCCAAGTAAAGGTCCATCTCTAACTTCCACCCAACAACTAGGAGACCGACATTTTCTGCCATATAAAGCCTCAAAATGCGCCATACCAATACTTGAATGAAAACTATTATTGTAGGCAAAAGGCAAGTGAGTTTCCCAATTCCCTTGAAAATTAAGCACACACATACGCAACATGTCCTCTAAAGTTTGGATTGTTCTTTCTGGCTGGCCATCTATCTGTGGATGGTATGCACTACTCAATCCCAGTTCAGTACCCAGTGTCGTTTGTAGACTTTGCCAAAATCTTGATGTGAACTTCGAGTCCCAATCAGAAACAATGGACACAGGCACTCCATGTAATCTAACAATCTCATTAATATAAATTGTAGCCAAGTTATCCACATTATAAATTGTTTTGACAGGTAAAAAGTGTGCAGATTTAGTCAAATGGTCAACAATAACCCAAATTGAATCCATACCTCTATTGGAGCGAGGTAGTCCAACAATGAAATTCATAATGTTGTGCTTCCATTTCCACTTCGGTATTGGCAGTGGTTGGAGCAATCCGGCGGGTCGTTGATGCTCAGCTTTGACTTGTTGGCAGTGTAAACATTTAGACACAAATTCCGTAATTTCCTTTTTCATTCCTAGCCACCAGAAATTCAGCTTCAAGTCTTGGTACATTTTTATATTTCCCTGATGGATAGAAAGTTTTGAATTGTGGGCATCATGCAAAACTCACCTTTTTAACTCAACATCATTCGGTACACACAATCTACCTTGAAATTTCAACACACCATGTTCAAAAACAAAGTTCGGCCTCGGTTTGGATTCCCATTCATCAATAATTTTCTTCAGAAATTCATTTTGTTGTTGTTTTTCTTTAATTTCTTCAAGAATCACCAGTTACCGCCTTGTCCTCGCAGAACAATTTCAACTTCAAATTTCTCAAGGTCTTGTAGCAATTCTCTTTGCCCAGTAAGTAAACAAGCCAAATTCCGAATTGATTTTCAACTAAGTGCATTAGCAACGATGTTAGCTTTTCCCGGATGGTACAAAATTTGCAAGTCATAATCTTTTACCAATTCAAGCCATTTCTGTTGTCTCATGTTCAACTCTTTCTGGGTAAAGAAATATTTTAAGCTCTTGTGATCTATATAAACCTCACATGTTGCCCCATACAAGTAGTGACGGCAAATTTTCAATGCAAATACTACTACGGCAAGTTCCAAATCATGAGTCGGATAGTTCATTTCGTGTGGCCTTAGTTGTCGGAAGCATATGCTATTACTTTCCCATTCTGCGTCAATATACAGCCCAAACCTTATAAGAAGCATCACTAAAAATAGTAAATCCATCCGTACCTGAGGGTAAGGTGAGAATTGGTGCAGTCACAAGTTGAGTCTTTAATTCTTGAAAGGCTAACTCTCGCTGATCGGTCTAGTCAAACGGTACTCCTTTCTGAGTCAACTGAGTCAAAGGCAAAGCAATTTTGGAGAAATCTTTCACAAATCTTCGGTAATATCTGGCCAAACCCAAGAAACTTCGGACTTCGGTAACATTAGTCGATCTAGGCCAATTACCACTGTTTCAATTTTCTGTGGGTCAACTGAAATTCCATCTTTATTAATTACATGCCCCAAAAACATAACACTATCAAGCTAAAATTCACACTTTGTCAATTTTGCATACAATTTCTTCTCTCTCAAAGTCTGCAAGGCAATTCTTAAATGATGTTCATGTTCCCCTTTACTCTTAGAATAAATCAAAATGTCATCTATAAATATAACCACAAATTCATCGAGAAATGGTTTTGAAAATTCTGTTCATAAGATCCATAAATGCAGCAGGTGCATTAGTAACTCCGAAAGGCATAACAAGAAATTCATAATGTTCGTACCTTGTTCGAAAAGCGGCCTTTTCAATGTCTTCAGCTTTGACTTTCAATTGGTGGTATCCGGATCTAAGGTCAATCTTGGAAAAGACTTGAGCACCTCGCAATTGGTCAAATAAATCATCAATGCCAGGCAATGGGTACTTATTTTTCACTGTCACCTTATTCAACTCACGGTAGTCAATGTAAAGCCTTAATGAACCATCCTTCTTTTTCACAAATAATACTGGAGCGCCCTATGGTGATGTGCTAGGCTTGATAAACTTTTTGTCTAACAACTCTTGTAGTTGGATTTTTAACTCTTTCAATTCAGTAGGTGCCATTCTGTACGAAGCTTTGGAAATTGGTTGTGTACCCGGTATCACCTCAATAGTGAACTTAATTTCCCTGTCAATCAGATCCCCTAGCAAATCATCTGGAAAAACATCTGGAAATTCTCTGACTGTAGGAATACTGTACACATTAGTTTCAGTATTAGCAAGCACAATCAATATACAACATAAATACCCTTTACACCCTTTTTTAATCAATTTGAATGCTTTCATAGATGAAATCAAGTATGGGGGAGGTACAACACCAACTCTGTTAAAGACAAATTCGGGCAATCCAGGTGGACGAAAAACAACTTGTTTTGTTACACAATCAATGAAGGCATAATATTTGGTTAACCAATCCATTCCCAAAATTACATCAAAATGATCAAGATTCAAAGGTAGCAAATCAACATATAAAAGCACATCCCCAATAACAATCTCACATGCAAGATACACATAAGCACAAGTCATGGACCCCCCAGCAGGTGAAGATGCAGCTAATAAATAATTCATGGGTTCTAGTGGTCTAATTAGTTTTTGTGAAAAAGCAAGCGAGACAAACGAGTGTGTAGACCCCGAATCAATCAGAATATAAGCATTTTGAGCACAAATAGGGAGCATACTTGACACCACTGTCTCAGTGTTCTGCACATCCCCTGGTACAAGTGCAAACACCTGGCATTGCCTCAAAGTTTTTTTTTCGGTAGCTTTAGGATTGGATTTTGGTGTAGCGGTTGATGCTACAGCACTTGCTACAGGCCTAGTAAAGTTCTAAGAGGCGAGAGGACAGTCTTTAACTATGTGGCCCACCTTGCCACACTTATAACACATCCCTGAGATTTTATAACAAACCCCTTTGTGTCTTTTGCCGCATTCTGGACAAGGCAGTATATAATTGTTGCCTTGGCTGGAACTACTTGTTGACCCTGTATCTTGCTTTTTTTTCAATGAGTTGTTCCGACCTTTTTTGAAATTAAAACTTTGTCTTTTACCCCGCCATTCAGTCACCGGCATCTTAGCTTGTTTTAATGCTGCAACATTTGTCTCAGCTATGATAGCCCGGTCTAGTACATCCACATACTTGAGTAATTTCAAAACATTAATTCAATCAAGTATCTCCACATTAAGTCCACCCTCAAACTTCCTAGCCTTTTTATAATTAGTGTCTACCATGTGTGGTGCATAGCAAACGAGCTCGGTAAATTTAGCTTCATATTCTACTACTGACATGGTACCCTACTTCAATTGCTCAAATTCGGTCACAAACACATTGAGGGAAGTATTTATCATAAAATGCTTCCTTGAATTGAGCCCAAATCATTGCATTATTATCTTCACGCATAAGCATCCACCATCGTCTTGCCTCCTCTTGTAAGGTAAAGGTAGCCAACAACACTTTCTGTGCCTCGAAACACGGGAACACTTCAGATAGTTTTTTTTAATTTCGAGGATCCATGCCTCAGCTTTTAATGGTTCTAGTCCTCCCTGGAATGTCGGTGGCTTCATTTTGTTAAATTTTTGCGTTAAAGAAATAACATCATCATTGGCATTTGGTTTCGGCTGCATTGGTAACGGAGGAGGAGGTGGGGGTTATTGATTCTGTTGTTGTCTTAGAGCCTCAGTCAATAATTCAACCATCATTTCCAATCTTGCAATTCTTGTTTCGGATGATTCAGTTTCATCTGGATTTCTTGCATTCTCCATTGTACTATATAAAACATGATAATAATAAACATAGGAAAGATGGTTTCATATTCATGTATGTTAGTTCATAAACACATATCATATCCACACACACTTATTTATGCTCATGTAATGCCCTAATTGTTTTTCTAGGACATCCTATAGTTCATTTGGACACGTGTGTGCGGTACAACTCGTGCTCTGATACCACTCTGTCACGACCCAAACCCGCCCCTATAGGTTTAGTGCCGTAACCAGCCAGTAATCTGTGATTACCAAAGGCCTGCTTAACAATAATAACAATAATACAATATAAAGAGGGCTGGTGGAAGCCAATCAATAATGAGAGAATGTCTAATGAGCTATGAGGACCTGAATGAAAATAAACTTCCATATACAAAACCATATGCATAACCATTTGTGCCCATAATTGTGCCCATAAACACATATATACAAAGCAAGATACAAGTTAGGGAACTAATCCCATCATCAAAAAAAAAAAAAAAAATCATTGACAATAGTTTTAAAACATTCTTTCCGCTTAGCAAAATCAAAAGGATGGGTTTGAGCCACCCAAAAAGCCTTGACACATTCAGGTTTGGAACCTCGCTATGAGGCACAATAGCTGGCTTGACAAAAACAAGGGTTCGGGTCGGCGCCACTAGCTTTGGTCCGGTGCTTAATCACCTACATATATATAATAAACTGTAAGCTAAAGCCCAGTGAATAACACATGTGTAAAGAGGTTAAGAATGTTGTCCTTACAGTCTTTGAAACAATCGATTGTTATGGAACATTTTCAATCAATATCTTTTTGTCAATCAATCGTTCAATCGTTCAATTCGATCAATCATGTTCAATCATATTCATATTCATATAGGTCAAACATGGTACATCCATAGCAACAATACAATGCAATAGGTCTTAAAGACCAAACAATCAATTGATGGCCGTCATACAATAACAATAGTTCCAAGATTTGGAACTGACAGAGATCTCTGTAACAATAACGATATCAATAACAATAACAATAACAATACGCTATGGATGCCACGAATACTGTTCAAAAAAGGATCATCATTCAATCAATAGAAAGTAATCGTTTAGAAACAATATAATTTATCATTCAAAAATAAATACAATTTGAATATATCTTTACAACATTGTTCCTCACAGTGGGCTTCTCGATACATATACTATTGGTTCGATGTCCGACCTAAACAAACAAATTCAAGCACAATAATTCAATGACATTCATATCGCTAGCCAACTCTATTCGACTCGGTTGTTACTTAATCAATAACTAATTCTCTTTATTAATTCAGTTCTAATTTTTCATTTATTCAGTCTAATGAACTCATGAGATATAAATGATCATGAAAACACTTTAAAACCATGCAAATAGAGGCCCGAAAGGTGAAAAAGAGAAGCGAAAAGCAAAACCCGGGCTACCCTAACTGCTGCACGTGCGGGGGTCCTTGCCACACGTGCAGGGCCACCTCCGCACCTATCTCCCGCACCTTTAATTTAAGTAGAATGCTCTGCAAAACTGCCCCATTTTCCGCACCTGCGGGGCCCCAAGCTGCACGTGCGGTGCTGGGTCTGTTTTAGTCCAAAAATCTGCCATGTTTTGGGTCTTCAATTTCACCCCTTTTTGGTCTCAATTTCACATGTTTCAACCCATAGATTTGTATCAACAACCTTGAATTTAGACCCTCAACTGTAAAGGGAGATTAAACTAGAGATTAACACTTGAAATCAACTCCTAAAGTTTCAATATGCAAAGATTACATTTCAATTGAATTACAAACCAAACTCATGAAGAAATCATTTGAGTTCATGAGGCTCATGCATGAAGTTATGTCTAACTACAAGTAACAACAAGGATATGAAGAATTCATGCCATGCAAGGTGAATTTAAGAGTTAATTCACTCATTCCTTTCATTTAAAGCCATGCATGCAACAACCTTCTCATTACAAGAACTAATTTTTCTGTTAACCTATATTTTTCTTGGTTAATCTTGAATTCCATAGTCATGAGCATGGTTCTTCAAATGCATGGGATTAGAGTGGAGAAATCTTACCTAGAGTGGGTGAATTGTGAAGAAGAAGGTGTAGGTGAATGTTTCCTTAAGCCTCTCTTTTACTTCCCTATTTTTTCTCTTCTTCTCTATGTTGAACTCTCACCTTCAAAGCCTCTCCCTCTCTCTCTCTCTCTCTACGTGTCTGAATAGTGTAAACTCAACAAGACCCACTGTTTGCCTTATACCAACTACATTGATGCATAGATGAGTAGGACACATGCTCACCTTATTTTATTCAATTTCTTTTTCTTTCTTTTTTTTAAAATTTTTTAATTCATGCAACTAAGGCTAAGAAATTAAATAAAATTAACTTCACGTAAATTAAATTAATGTTATCATTTTATGGCATAAAGCAAATTGAATTTAATTGTCCTAATGTGGATTAGGCTCTATTCCTATTCAATTACTTAATTCCAACCTGACAAAATTTAACGAGCCAGACAGGTTTAATTCATAATGCTACATATATGTTCACAATAACATTACGATACCAACCAATGCAAGCATCTATCATATGGTACATAATTCACATAACACATAATCACATGATTAGCAATAAGCATATAATTAATATAATTAATTTACGTAATTAAGGAGGCGGTTGTCACATTAATGTTGGCCTCGATGATTAGAATAATGGCCTCTAGAATAAGAAGATTCAGAAGGAGAACCTTTTGATGCGATGTAGGCGACAGTTAAATCAGAACCTGGTTGCTGAACTTTGTGATTAATATGAATTTCCTCAAAACATAGACGACAACATAGATCCTCCATGGTGATTGCTTCAGCTCCAGCTCGAATCGTAGTTTTAAAAGCATCATATTCGATAGGAAGACCATTTAAAGTGAGAAGAACCAAATCTTCATCATCAATACTTGCTGAAGCTAGGGCAACTTTGTCAGAAATATCTTTGATAAGACTGAGATATTCTTCCATTTTGAGAGATTTCTTCGAAATAGATTGTAATTGATTCTTCAGTCGATGAATGTGTGATCTGGAGAGTGAAGTAAACCTCTTTTCGAGATGATTCTAGACCTGTGTACAATGTTGAAATTGAAGAATTGATGAATAGATCGTAGGAGACAGTGTTGCAAAGATGCAACTAAGGAGATGAGCATCAATTGTTTTCCATTTCACAAACTCCGGATTAGGTATGCTTTTGCCTTGAGAACCAAGAATATCTAGATCTGGACTGGAAATTGAACCATCAACAAAGCTGAGAAGATTTGTAGCACGCAAAATATTCTACATTTGATTGCGCCATATAAGAAAATTTGTTGAATCTAACTTCACTGTGATGAGTGAAGTGAAATTTGAGATCAAAATGCCAAGATTTGAAGGCAAAGAGAATGAAGATGAAGAAGCCATTTAGATCTTGTTCGTTAGAGCTTAGCAACTCTAATACCATGAGAAGAAATTGATTCTCATTAAAAAAACTATTAGTGCAGTACATGATATTTATACTAGTCTAACTCTGTTACAGATAACAAACTAACAAACTCTCTAACACACTAACTAACTAGGCATTGCTACTTTATTGTTACAACTGAATCTTGAGTCTTGAATTGGCTCAATACTCTAATCACTTACTCAAAGATCTATGGTGGTTTTAGAGAGAGAGAGAGAGAGAGAGAGAGTTCATAAGGGAAAAAGAATATGGTTTTCAGATCCTTGAAGTGGTTGATTGGGTATATATGAGTAATTTGGTCATTTCGCAAAATCATGTCCTTACGGATATTATAGTTTAGGCCGTGGACTTTTGAACAATAAAAATCTAAATTTGGATTTATGAACCAAGTGCCCTTATTTTTAATTATTTTACAACTTAATTAATTGACACAAATAATTATAACTTCATTTTTTAATATTATAACTTCAAAAGAAATTTTTTTAAAAAAAAATCGTTGAGCAATTTGACTGGCTTTTTGAATTGGGAAAAAAAAAAAATAGGACTACTAGAGAGGTTTTTTTTTTAACTAAAATTTAATCCATCACACGTTGTGAATAAAATAAGTTTGTAAGATTTATTAAACTTTTATTATATTTAAAGGACTTGTTTATTATTTATTGTTTAAGATAAGATTGTGATCTCAACAATTTAGCTATAAATTAATATTTATGTTTATAAAATTTCTCATTTATCAATTAAATTCTATAGCCAAGTATGTATTCATTTATTGTTTAGTTGTGTTTTGGGTGCAAATCAATTTACCCTTACAAGTCTCCATACTTTGTATACATATCACATACCAATTTAAGAGATGCATATAATTACAGATCAATTCTTTAGCCGAGTATACATATCACATACCAATTCTTTAGCTAAGTATGTATATATTCATTTATTGTTTAGTTGTATTTTGGATACAGACCAATTTATCCATACAAGTCTTCATACTTTGTATACATATCCCATACCAATTTAAGAGACGCGTATAATTACAGTATTAACAATTGATGAAAAATCACGTGCCATATACAACGCACGTGCCCAACCACTAGTTATGTTAAATTTGTGAATTTCATTGTATTTTTTTTTTTTTTCAAACCTTAAGGAAGTCAATGCCACTTCTATGACTTAAGGAAGGCTCCAAATTCACCCAAAATATTTAGTTGGGCACCCCATTTTTTTTTTAATAATACAATTATACCCTTGTACAAAATTACCAAAAAGGCCAAAATAAACCCTAACTCTGGCCAGGCTCAACTCCGATCAATGTTGACCAGCCTTTCCAACCAGTCTTCCCAATCATGTCACTACCTTTTCGTCTCATCGTTGCCGCCGCCGCCGCCGCCACCACCTATTCTTCCCATTGTCGGTGCCTCCACCTCCTTCCATTACCGCCGCCTCTACCAATATCTCTTCCTCTAATCATCGCCACCACCTCCTTCTCCTCCTTCTCCTCTTTCTCTGTCGTAGCTAACTTTTTATCCTCCTTCATCATCACAACCCCCTCTTCTACTGTGAATCCCCAACCCAACTCCTAATTCGCGAACAACGCTCAACCAAGCCCTTTACCTATCGCGAACCCCCTCATTTTTTCTCCTCATCCCTAAACCCTAAATCTAGGATTTCAGATCTTGAAATTATGAAAACCCTAGATTTAGGGTTTAGGGAGGAGGTGAATGAAGAAGAAGAAGAAGGAAGAGGAGAACAAGAAGAAGAAAAAAAGGTAGCTGTGGGTTGCAAAGAAGATGGTGGCGGAGAAGAGAATATGTGATGAAGTTGTAGAGGTGACACTGGTGGAGATTGGTAACGGAGGTGGCTCCGGTAGAGAGGCAACGAAAGTGGCTCCGATAAAGGCGATGGAGGTGGAAAAGGACGGCAAAGCTGCTCTGAAGGTAAGTGGGTGGAGTGGGTGGGTGGATGGATGGGTGGCTAAAGCTAAAATTAGACCGGGTGTTCAACCAAAAAAAAAAAAAATTAAATTGGGGTGTTAATGGGTTGTCCAACCAATAATTTGGGGTGCAAATAGAGTCTCCCATGACTTGAACTTGAAACTTCACATCACTGATACCAAAATGTCCCTTCATGACCTCATGTAATAGAGAATTTCTATTACATCATCAAACGGTTATGAAAAATTAGTACAATAAATGTAATGAAATTTCTTTAATTTGAAATAAGAACAAATTACATTAGCAGTTCCTATACTTTGCTCATTGTGACATTTTGGTTCCTATAATTTTAGTTGGGTCAATTTTAAGCTAAATTTTTTACTTTGCCATACTTTTGAAGGCAAAATTGTAAACTTTATCAATTTAATGAATTAACCTCAATAACTGGATAATTATTTTTTGTAAAATACTTTAATGGCATTGTCAAATGAACCAAATTGACACAATTTAAAATTAAGTGTCAAAATTGAGTAAATTGAAAGTGTATGGACTAAAATGATACAGGGGTCAAAATGTAGGGACTAGATATAATTTGCACTTGAAATAATTATAAATTCGCATTCTTATTTTATAGTCATTGGATATGTAATGGAGATTTTTGTATTATAATTATGTAATGGAGAGGATCAAGATCCATGACTTCTTATAGATAATCTAAATAAAAAAACTATAAATTCATATTTCACTTTACCCCATATTATTAGGCCTATGTGCAAATTATCCCTATCATTTCAAAATAACCAAGCAACCCCTCATAATTTGTGGATTAAAGTACATCGCCAGGCATTCCATCAAAACTAACCTCAAACACTTACCATGACATAAGGATGTTATGTGCTTATTTTCAAATATTGGAAATTAAAGTCACCTTTGCCTCTCGAAAAAATGACAAAAATATCCATGATTTGCATAATAAGGTTACTTATATTAGGGTACTATAGTCTTTTTATTAAGTCATTCACATATATGACAATATATTTTAGTCCACAAATAATAGAGTGTTATGTGTTTATTTTCAAATTATATGTGCACATTAGTCAAATTGCAATAAGATAAAATGAAATTCATCCAAACTAAAAAAAAAATGAAGGGATTACATTGATTTATTTTGAAGTTTGAAAAAAATACAGTAAGTTCCACAGTTTTAGTATAATTACACTAACCTCCCTTGTAATAAGGCTAAAGGAAAAACTAATGCAGATGGTGTGAATACACAAATATAAATAAAACATAGGATAAATTACACTGACCTCTCCTACGATATGAAGAAAATACAGTAAGCCTCAAAATTTTGACATAATTACATTTGTCTCCCTTAAGATTTTAATTCACATAGCACTAAACACTCTTTCCATCAGAAATTCAATAGTCATATAGATGAAAAAACGATGATGTTATGCCCTAGGCCCTGCAGAACTATACAAAGCAAAAGACGAATAGCTAAATCCAAAATAAAAGGCTAAGACAAAAGGCTAGCATCTAGACACAAAGCAATCTTAAACTATCTAATCCATACTTCTGTTCAATATCCATATCTAACATGAAATAGGAACCCTGAACAAAAAACAAGACACAGATGAAACCTATCTCAAGACTACTAGATAGCAGAATATCTCATAGAATACTTGCACAGATTGCAGCATATTAGCACAGCTAGACAACACAACAGCAAAACAAAATAGCACAGCAGCCTAAAACAAGACAGCACGGCAACATGCAGCATATCAGTAGATCAGCAGATCAGCAAAATATAGCATTACAGCAAACAGATAGAAAACGCATTAAGGGAACCAAAGGCAAGATCTTTACAAATTCAGCATAATAAAGACACGAACAATCCTACTTGAGAACAACCAAAAGGATTGGCGCATATTTGCAGCCTGACCCTCTTGATGTCCTTCAAGCTCTCACCAAACAGAGCAATCTCCATCACACCTTAGCACTACCTGTGAACACTAACAATGATAAACATACCCTACAAGAAACTGTGCTCAGATCTGTAACAAGACTCACTTTATGTAACCTCACAATCTCAACCCACATATAGGCACTCAAGCTCAGCAAAGATATAAAGATAGCTGAGCACAAAGGTGAAGTACGAAAAATAAAGAAAAAAGCTCTCCAAGAATGTAGATCTCTCTTCACTCTACCCTCAACAAATAACTCCCTCACAAAAAGTACCAGCTTTGTCACCTGCATGTACAATAGTCAGTATAACAGATTATAACTGGTATGATCTTAACCTGTCAACAAGTCTCATATTTTATTGTCTTAAAAAAAATAAAAAAAAATAAAAAAAAAAATAAAAAAAAAAACACGTAACCCTCAAACACACCAGTTCAGAATTGAATGACATGTAGAGATTATAAACCTGTACAGCATAGATTATAAATTAGGGTACTCACTTCACTCAAACCTCAAGCTCACAAATCCTCCACTGCCTAATTTAGATCTCACAATCACTCAACCCATTTTCCCTGCGATTAGGCCAGCTTGACAACTTGCAAACATGCAGTTAAAGACAAGAGATAGCAGCAATTAAATTTAAAGATTTTTTTTTTAACTGCGTGTTAGTTTGAACCACAATTTAAAATTTATAATCCTCCTTCCAAATCGCTCCGCTCCGCTGTAGTTAATACATATATTTTTTTACCCTCTAATGAAATATCAAAGTAAAAATCATTGTGAGAGAGATTTAAGATACGAAATTTTTTCTAAACTAGCGTTATATATATATATATATATATAATATAATATAAAATTAATTAGTGTTCTACGTATATAAAATATTTTAAAAATTAGTGTTATATATTATGTAAATGCTTGATAATTATTTGAATTTATTCTTCAATCAATTAGCAAATTGAAACTGCCTAAACTATCCAAATTGCAGTTTGACTCTTTGTTAATCTATCATTCACGATTTGATTTATAATTTTATTCTCAAATCGTACCGCACTACGCACACCTTTAAATTTAGAGAAAATTGTCGATAAATCCAATCTAGCAATTGTGTAAGGCGTTAAGTCCAGTGGATATAGGGATGGCAATGGATAACCTACCCTATGGGTATTCATGGAGACTCAACCCAAATACATGGGTTTTCCCCTTTTTTCTTATCCATTGGGTAGGGTAAGTAGTATTCTTTAAATATCCACAGGGGATGGGTTGGGGATGGGTACCCACTAATTTCCCCATATTTTTTTTTTATTTTTTTTATTTTTTTTATTTTTAAGATTCACAACCAAAACTAAATATACATTCAATTTTTATTTATTTATTTTTTTTTTCAGGTTCACAACCAACCTTTTTTTTTATTTTTCTTTTATTTTTTTTATTTTTAAGATCCACAACCAAAGCTAAATATACATCAAATCTTTTTTATTATTATTATTATTATTATTTTTAAGGTTCACAACCATTTTTTTTAAAAAAATTTTAGGATTAACAACCAAAGCTAAATATACATTCAATCTTTTTTCTTTTCTTTTGTTTTTTTGTTTTTTTGTTTTTTTTAAGGTTCACAACCATTTTTTTTTTTAAAGATTCACAACCAAAACTAAATATACATTCAATCTTATTTTATTTTATTTGGCTTAACAATAAAATCAAATACACATTAATTAACATTGTCACATTATTCTTGTCAAATTTTATGCATATCTAGAATTTTTTAAATTTATTTAAAAAAATTAAGGACACTGTCTAGTGCAGGTTTCAGTTTGCTTTTCTATGTTATTTTATTTTGTTATGTATTGTAATTTTCAGAATGGTTTGCTTGTTCTCAAATTTCAAGTAACGAGTATGAATCTGTTTGTTTTATGTTATCACACAATTTATACAACATATATATATATATATATATATATATATATATATATATATGAATGTATTTGAAAATAAGGAAATTGTAGAGAATCGAAACAAGCATGAGTCGTGATTGGTTAGAAAGTATGGGTACAAAGATTTATTTACTGGAAAAACAAAAAGGGGATACAAAGTCTTACTAAATAATTCTTTTTAAAATAAAAGAATTTTTCTTAGTTATGAACAGATTTAACTAAAATTAGCTTGTTTCCCAATGTTATGCTTCATTTATTTAGATAGAAAATATTTTTTATAAAAAAAATTTAAAATATATTTTTTTATATTTTGTGGTGGTGGTGATGGAACGAAAGTGAAAGTAGAGATTGTGACATAGTGGTGGGGTGATGGCAGCAGTGATGATCGTAGTGGCTATGGTGATGGTAGTGTGATAGTGAAGGTGAGAATAGTGGTAATGGTGTTGTGAAATTAGTAAAAATTTAATTGAAAAAATATTTTTTGTTTTTTAAAAGTAACAAACAACAAAATTTGTGGGGGACTAAAGGAAGAAGATGGATGATGGATTGGGTGTGGTAAGGCATAAATATCTTAAAATGAGTGGTTCAGATTTGTTAAAAGGTATAATTAGATTTTGCATAAATTAAAATGAATGGTTCAAATTTGCTAAGAGAAAGATGGTTTAATGTCTAAAATGTCCGTGGCTAAGAGATTAACAAACAATTCCTTGTTTATGCCCTGATGCAATTAATACGGGTCTTATAACACTTTTTTCAAACAGGTTCTTTCACATTTTATTTCTTCAAACAGGCTCTTATAACATTGTAAACAGGTTCTTATAACATGTAGGGGAGAGAGTGAGAGAGAGAGAGAGATGGTTATAAATTTTTTTTTTAATCTTCCACGTTCTTTCACATTTTTTTTTTCAATTACTAAAACTTATTTGATTGTCTCAAAATTATATATTTGATTATTATAAAACAAACTTTTTAATTAATTAATTAATGTGTATTTGATTTTGTTGTTGAACCAAATAAAATAAAATAAGATTGAATGTATATTTAGTTTTTGTTGTAAACCCTAAAAAAATAAAAAAAAAATAAAAAATAAGTTGTTAACATTAAATATATTAAAAAAGAAAGAAAAAAGATTGAAGGTATATTTAGCTAAAACCTTAAAAAAAAAAAAAAAAAAAAAAAAGTTGTAAACATTAAATATATTAAAAAAGAAAGAAAAATATTAAAGGTATATTTAGCTTTTGTTGTGAACCTTAAAAAAAATAAAAAAATAAAAAAAAGTTAAAATAAAATAAAAAAATTGTTAACATTAAATATATTAAAAAAGAAAGAAAAAAGATTGAAGGTATATTTAGCTTTTGTTGTGAACCTTTAAAAAAAAAAAAAAGTGTTAACATTAAATATATTAAAAAAAAAGAAAAAAGATTGAAGGTATATAGCTTTTGTTGTGAACCTTAAAAAAAAAAAAAAAAAAAAAAAAAAAAAAAAAAAAAAATTGTTAACATTAAATATATTAAAAAAGAAAGAAAAATATTGAAGGTATATTTAGCTTTTGTTGTGAACCTTTAAAATAAATAAATAAATAAATAAATAAGTGGTTGTTAACATTAAATATAAAAAATAAAATAAAATAAAAATGGGGATTAAAGTGGGTTGGGGAAAATCCAAAGCCATTAAGAAATGGGGAGGGTGGTACCCATGGGGAATGGGGAATGGGGAATGGGGAAAATTTATTATAGGGGAATGGGGATGGAGAATTAATATCCACCCCATTAACCCCCATTGCCATCCCTAAGTGGATATTTTTTGTTAGTAAGAAGTCCATACTTCGTGAAATAATGTGGTGTACCTTTTATTGTTTTGAAGGACATTTTCTTTCCAATTTTGCCTTTTTATGTTGAATTTTTTTAACCTATTTGTTCAAATTGTTCAAAAAATTTATTTGTTGAAATTTTTATCTATTCAAAAATCTATTTCTTGAAATTATCTGTTTGAAATTCTATCTGTTGAAATTCTTCAAGCTTGTTTTTTTTTTTTTTTTTTTTTTTTTTTTCTATTTGTTGAAAATTATCAAGTATATATCTACTATCTGTTGAAAATTATCAAGCATATATCCACTATTTGTTAAAATTTTCCAAACCTATTTTTTTATCAGTTGAACAACCAAACATGCCTCTCATCTCATATGTAACCAAACAAAAAATTGAAATGGATTTTTCTTTCCCAGCAACCAAACAACATGAAATGCATACTTGGAAAAATATATGTATTCCCAAGAACTAGGGTTTTTATGTGAGGCCCCTAACTTTTGTAAACCTTATTAGATCCCTAAATTTTGAGTTATTATAATAAAGACCCTCGATCCCTTGTTTATTTTCAATTTTAGTTATAGAGTCGAAAACGCGCACCAACCGAAAACTCACAAACCTTGATTGAATCCAAGAACTCAAGGACCATTTCTAAAAGCCTAATAATAATTAGATTAATATTTTCCACACAGAAACCCTAGGTTTCTCTAGTTTTTATCATGTTCATCAGTTGATAGCCTTTTTATTCGAAATAAGAAATTCAAACCGAATTAGATTCTCTAAACCTAATTTAGTTAAATTCTACTCTAAAAATAAATGTTCCAATTCATAAATTAAACTCAAAGCCCTCACATTTTTATTAAATAAAAAATTGACCCCAAAGAAGTAGCATTATATATATATATATATATATATATATAATA
The DNA here is from genome assembly GCA_030407325.1 of Camellia japonica. Classification (NCBI taxonomy): domain Eukaryota; kingdom Viridiplantae; phylum Streptophyta; class Magnoliopsida; order Ericales; family Theaceae; genus Camellia; species Camellia japonica. The sequence goes on along the minus strand of JAPPVO010006053.1, from coordinate 19,019 downwards.
TATATATATGCACTTGTACCCTAAAATCTATTTTATAAACTGTACTTTACAATTTTCAACATTTGTACACAAAAAAATAATAAAATAAGTCCCTTAAATCACCATCATGTGGCTTGCCATGCATGTATAGATACTATGAGTGTACTTTTGAAGACAAACTTACATAATGTAAGGAAAATCTTTGACTTTGGTTGCAAACTTATATATATAAATGTATATATACATTAACTTGTAACTAGGTTGGTTTGATTAAGATAAAACCCTAACTAAATCATGCTTAAGTACTCAATTAAGGCCTCTAATCCTCCACTATTCCATTGAATTCAAACTAAATCCAAAATATCCAATCCAATTCCAACCAATGGGCATTTTGGATCTTTTGCACCAATTTTCCTATAAAACACCCCCTCCCTTACCATTTTACATACAAGAACACACACATAAATACTTCATTCAGCTAAGAGGGAGAAAAGAGAAGAGGGTGAGCTTGGTGGAGGATAGGAGAAAAAGAAAGTTTGCTAGCAATTCAATCAAGCCTCACGTAAGGCACAACACAACTCTCTCTTTCATTTTTCTTTTTCAAATACATGTTATTAGAAGTTTAAAATGGTATTTTAGATGTGTTCTAATGGTGTTTTTGTGTTAAAAATGAAAAAGAGTTGAGCCTTGTTCTACCCTTCTTGTATTTTCCCTTAATCGGTACAAAACTATCTTTTTTCCATACCGATCTCTCAAAATTTCCAAAGGCACACCTTCAATGTAAATTTCTGATTTTAATATATACGATTTAGCATGTTTTCATCACAAAATAAGTGGAAAATTTCCCTTAGTTGGCCTCCTTTCTCACAAATCTTCTTATTTTGAGTATTATGCATGAAAAATATGTTTTATAGCCAACTTTTGAAAATTCTAGAAAATTGTAGAAACATCTTCTGGACCTCAGTTTTACATCACAATATTCCTTAAGGAGTTAACTTTCTAGGAAAATTGAAAAAGAGTGAGCGGTTTGTGAGAAAATCCGATTTTCATAACGGTTGATGAATCTAGACAGGGCTGGAGTATTTCTGAAATAACTAAAAATCGGGAAAAGCTATTCCATTTCTAAAAAATTTTCTGAAAACTAGATAAAATTATCTATGAACCATAGGAAGGCCGGATTTGGAAAAAATCTAAAATAGTCCTTTAATCTTGATCTTTAAGTGACTTTGAATTTGGAAATTCTATTTACATTGATGTTTTGTGCTCTTGACTTTATGAATATGCTTACTTATATATAATCATGTCTTGGTATGATATTATACATGTCATGGTTATGTATTTTTTCCTTGATGAAGCTTATATCTATGAAAATTTATTTCAATGGCTTGTGCTAACTAACTTAAGAAATGTAACTCAATGGGAAACTTAATTGGGATGGTATTAGGTTTTTGATCACTTGAATAATGAAGAGATGATAATGTGTTATGGATTGATGAGGACGTGTTCCCTAATTGAAGGAAAGTCGTACGCAAGCATTTGTACCGGAACCCTTGAATGGATCGGTTGTATTCGGACCCTAGGTACTTATGATTATGATGGATAAGGTTGGAGGAGGTTATGGGTAAGGCCCTTATTTTACCGTCTCTTTTGAGGTCCTCGGTTGTATAACCGTTAGTAGGCATCCAGGGTAAGGTTTGCAAAGCTGAAATCTCTTTGGGCGATTTCTAGATTACTAACATCTTACCTTGTAATCCTTTATTATTGAATTATTATCATGCTTCCTTACTTGCTTGTTATAATTGTATTGGATTGGGAAAAATAGACGGGGTGTGTGTGCGTTTACTGGGCATTCAAAACTCATGGAGTTTTATGCCAGATATTGAAAACTATTAGACTATTTGAAGGCAAAGCTGAAGCATTTGAGGACGTATGGCTACCCTAGAAGGATTAGAAACTAGTTTGTAAATGTGTTGTGAGATTGTAAGTGATAGATCCCATGTTGTATTTACGACTTGATTTCGTAATTATTATATATCTATATATATCTTTTATATTACCTATTCCTTATTTTCCGTCAACTCTTGTAGACCTTTTGTTAATACCTTGATAAGATCTGTCAAAAAGGTAACTTTGCTATCTAAGGAGATTGGACTTTAAAGGGAGGCTAGTTTGACTCCTCCAATCTTTCTTAGGATCTTACTTAGTTATTGATCAAAGGACTCATTAATGGCATTTTCTATTCTGTAATCTTAGCTAAACCTTGTATTTATTTGTTATTATATTCTCTGATGTTCTCAATTTTTGGGACGCCACATTTTATCTCTCAGTCTCTCCTCATATATAACCAAAACAAAACATTAGAATCACTTCTCCAACACCTCACACATAATCAGAGAGAAATACAAATCCGTTTCGATTTGTTCCTCGTCAACATCTACTTTTCCAATGATGATGACATAGTGAAGAGGTGAAGCAGAGGATAACGATGATGCCAATGACGCAAATCTAAAAGTGAAGTGAAGATCGACGGATGATGCAAAGATCTTGGATCCAGGAGAGCTACAGTGGCAAACAGCAACAAAGATCTTGGATCAACCTAGAGAGAGAGAGAGAGACAGAGAGGATTTTACGATCTAGAGAGTAATGAATATGAGATCAGATGTGCATGATACAGAAACAAGGGCGATGGAGATTGATTGGAAATCAATGTTGCTGCCGTTGAGCGTTGGATCCTCATCTTAGTAGATTAGGCAACATCGATGGTAAGAGGGGAGGTGGTGAAATGAGTCAAATCTAGTCGCACTCTGAGCAATAAACTCCTTGCATCGCCGGTGGTTGAATTTAGAGAAAGGGAGAGAGATTGAGTGAGTGAGTGATGAGAAGAGAGAGAGAGAGAGAGTGAGAGAGATAGAGACCCTAGGATTAGTGATGAAGAGAGAGAGAAAGAAAGAAAGGATTTTGGAGAATTGGTTTTGAACAGATAAGCGTTTGTATGTTTATAAGTAGAGTGGGTATTTTGGTCATTTTGTTGGAGTTTGTCCTTATGGACATGATATTTTATTTCAACGCCTGGACTGTTGGACAAAGAAAAACTAAATTTGAATTTATCGGCTGAGTGCCCTTAAATTTACTCACAAAAAATAAAATAAATAAATAATAAAAATCTTAACTCTTTGCATTTCTAATCCCAATCCTCCCAATAATTGTCTCCTTATTCACCATTTGCCAATTCTCAAACCTCCTCATCCCTTATCCCCTTTCTCAAAAGAGAAAAAAGCCTTAACTACTTTCTTGGTCTGGAGGTGGGCATCAATCCTTGCATGCTCAATCCTAGACATGCTCTCATGATAGACTTGAATGTCTTGAAAGAAAAACATTTGGTCAGAAAGCCAAAAAAACACAAGTAAACTTTTTCTTAAAAGGCGCAGTCCCTAATAGCATTAGAGATACCAACATGATGTATCACTCCATCACCCATCTTCTTGAAAGGAGCATATCACTGGGCAAGAAGAACCCTTTGCTGGTCTGGAAGCCCAACTCTGGGGTCTCCATGAAGCTGTCGTTGGTAAACACGAAGGTAGCACGATTGGGCAAGAACATTTGGAGCCTAAAACGGTCAGCAAGTACATCAAAAGGACTAACTTGGAAAGGTCCCTCAACATTCTGACGTTTGGGGCAGGAGCTCAAGAGAAGTGAGTTCACTCATGGTAGGAAGTTTTTTAGACTTCACGAATTCAAGAGAACCAAACCCTTCAACAACAATAGATTAGTCGGAAGAGACCTCGCTCATTTTTTCCTTTTTTATAGCTTGCAGCTCAGTTGTCTAGCACAACATCTTCTTCTTCGCTGAGTAGAAGGGCTAGTTCGACGAGCTAGTAGTACGGCCACTAAATCTTCCACTTTAATCTCAAGCGCATCCATGGTCAAATCAACTATGTGAGCAATTTTTTCTCCCCCAGAGGCTACGTCTATCAAACTATCTTGCAGTTCGGAAGATGTTTAGGAAGATTTCTCGTGATCAAGCAAAAGTGGTCCAGATGATTCGTACCCAAGAAGGTGTGTCGTAGACTTCGTGACTTGAGGAAGGGTCTAGACCTTTTTCAGATCTTCAAGTTGCACTTGATACTCACGCTGATTCTTGACTGCATTTACATCGAAACCTGAAACCAAGGTAAAAGTATGGCAAGAAACATAGTTAGATCGGAATAAAGATAGTAGCACCTACTTGCCCAAACTCCCTTGGGATTGGCCAGACTTTCAAAGAATTAGCCACGTTCTCAAATTTCCAATTCCCAAAAACTGTGACAATGTCCTCCTTTAAGTCTTTATTGGTTTTAGAGACGGTGATGAGCTTTTTGAAGGCCCTCCTAGGTCTTAGATAATACTAGAGGTCTTTTACCCCAGCCTTGTCACTGTAAGCGGTCAAGACATAAACGAATAGGATTTCCATCTATCGTAATTAAAGGTTCTAGGTCTTGTTTAACTCATAGATTCCACTGATGATGCGGTAGATATTTGTGAAAATTTGGATGGGGGCTAGGGACCAGGAATTTAGGCATTCCTTTACAAGGGGGTTCAGGGAAAATCTCACCCCCTTCAACAATGGCAACAAGAGGAAGGTAGGTATAGTTAAGACCTCCCTTGAGGGCATCGGTGGGCAGTCTCACGTGAAAAAAGACATCCTTAGGGATGCCAAACCGAGAACAGAAAGCGGCTAAGGCTACAAGAGACTCGAGAAGTTGGCGATATTTGCCCATGGGTTCTAATGGTAAAAAAAGTAAGAAAATCATGAAGAGAATGGAGACTTATAGTCACCAAAAGGACAGAACCTTGTTCGCCGGAGCAACTAAAGGACAACGGTCGGAGTCTCTCTCAATTTCTTCCATCCCCTCTTACTTTGTATCTTTGAAAAAAATTAAATGATAAGCATTGAAAGGTTTGAAAGGATAATAGAGGGATTTATACTTATCAAACGAATGTGATTAGATGCACGCATCGTTTTACTTGATGCACACGTTAATTTATGTCTAGTAATATGAAGACACGCATCCAAGTCAAATGAAATAAGTCAAACGAAAGGACAACGATTCAGAAATGGCGGTTCAAAGAAATCATTGCTCAAATTCGAATCCCTATAGAAGATGAATAAGATTTGGATAGCTCATTTCCAACAAATACCTCCAACGTCTTTCAAAGGTTACGGTTAAAAAAGTCAGAGTTTGAGGGAAATTGTGTGAGGCTAAAATGAGCTACAGAGGAGCGGGACAAAAAGGCTAGGCTCAGACTAATGAAGTGGTAGGTCTAGGAGACAATGAGTCCAAGACTAGGGATCCAAACATACAAGATCAAGAAAAGCAAGACTATGACGTGCTCCTAAAAAGGGCAGACTAAGTCAAAGATGTGTTCCTAAAGTAATGGCCCAACTAACTCGTAGATAATCGCGCCTATGCGGTGCATGATCCCCCTAGAGAAAATGGGTTGACGTAAGGAGTGGGAGGGGGCGTAACCCCCCATAATAGCTAGTGGGAGCAGAGTATAAATAAAGGTAGCACTGAAGGCTAGGGTACACACATCCCAACACCCCTACCTGAACTTCACTCACATTTTCTGCTCCTTTGTCTATTGGTTCACTAACTTAGCCATCGGAGTTCCCAGGCTGCTCCCTAACCAGACCCTTCATTCTTTATGAGTGTGAGCAGAGTATAAATAAAGGTAGCACTGAAGGCTAGGGTACACACATCCCAACACCCCTACCTGAACTTCACTCACATTTTCTGCTCCTTTGTCTATTGGTTCACTAACTTAGCCATCGGGAGTTCCCAGGCTGCTCCCTAACCAGACCCTTCATTCTTTATGAGTGTGTTTCAGGTTATAAAGAGTCCAACAACTGTCGGAGCGTCGTCGTAGCCTAATGGTTCAATTTTTATCCACCACAATTATTTTCAAAAAATGTTACCAAGTGGTGTTTGTTTTAAGAATGGTGTGGCTATGTTATAATAAAATACGTACAATATGATTTTGTTTATTTATTTTATATGTGATGATAAAATAAAATACATACAATATGGTTTTATATATTCTTATTTCTTATTTTTATTTGTACTTTTTTAGAGTATATATTGTAACAATTTTCATTAACTTTTAATGAGATACAACACTGTTGTAGGTAACAATTTCCACTAACCTTCGATGAGATACAATGCTATTAAAAAATATCAAACTCAAAATTATTAACAATAAGTGAAAGGACCTCTCAAATATATTAACTAAACTTAAGTGACTTAGATAGACGATATAGGGCAAGTCTAAGATCAGACTATGGGAAACTTGACCCACTAAAAACCATTCAAGATCCAACTCTAATACTATTTTAAAATTGACAATAAATAGAATAATCTCCTAAATATATTAATGAAATGATCTATCCACTGAATTGCAGTCACCCAAAATTACCGAATTTGTTGATGTCGGTCGTCCGTCCGAACGATCTGTTTCACCCTCGTCTACTGTGGTCATCACCCTGTCATCCGGACAACCAATACCAACAAATTAAGACAATTCGAATGAAATCAAATTCAATAAATATAGCATTGCTCAATAATATATTAATCGAGTTTGATTGACTTAAAAACACAACGTGGTACATGTCTAATCAATACAACTAAGGTTAGGTGGTCATTTCGGGTAATTAGGGCATCCCAACGGTGCATTACTTTTTTCACCAAATTTGAGTAAAAACTCTCTTTAATATCGCCTGCTCCAACAAAGAAATTTGGCTTTTTATCAAACCACCGGTCGACCAATTAATGAAAAAAAAAAAAACAAGTCCTGCATCTTTGTGTGCTTATTATCTTCTTCTTATTCAATAATTTCACATTCGGTTTGTTTGTATGTTCAATTTAGCTGACAAGTCTTGCATCTTTGTGTGCTTATTATGCACATTGATTTACTCACTGGTTTTTTGTTATTTTATTGATTCATTCTCTCTCTCTCTCTCACTGTGTTTCACAAGGTCCTTGGATCGCTTTATATTTCTATCTTCTATTTTCTTTGTTTGGATCACTATATACACATACATCTTTGTTTCTTTCACAAGGTCACACACATACACATACATACATACTCTGCTTTATATTTCTAATGTAGAAAGCTAAATGATGATGAAGAAAACAGAGCAACTACCGTGTTGCCGAAGCCTCTTTCAGAGTAAATTTCGCTTTCACTCAAAAAATGGTTTGAACAACCAAATATACGAAGTGAATGACCACCCGGAAAAAAACGCGTTTCCACCCGGACACACCTCAATCAGTGTCTGGAGTCCATCTCAATTTAGGCTCAAAGTTAGCCAAAATTCATGGTTGCACAAACCATTTTTCCAACACTTTGTGTTACCTATTTTTTTGGAAATTATTCAAGGAAGAGGATGACCGGAGGGGCATCCGGCCGATCGTCCAGTGGGCCCATCCTCAATGGTCATGCACAGTAAAATGGTTAAAGGAGCCCAGATCCTCAGTTTGGTGAAACATTTGTTAGGCCATCTCCAACATTTAACCAAATCCATCACAAAATTTAAATTTGGTGAAAAAGTACACTTTTGTGGTCTCCAATGGTTTCATCAAAGCTATATCAAATTAAGAACATCCCAAATCTTTCACCAAACTGAAGAACTGGGCTAGCTTTCACCAGTATACTATGCGTGTACGTTAGGGGTGGGACCCGTAGGACGATTGGCTAGACGTCTGGCCGGTTGTCTCCCTGGTCATTCGGCTTACTAAACAATTCCCAGAACACAGCCATGGTTTGGACTACGAACTAGCTTGCAAAGTTGTTTTCTTTTTGTGGCACCAAGACGAAATTCAATACCAACATTGATGCATGGATAGCAAAGGAAAATGCATTGCATGTAGATTTAAATTTGTACCAAAATTAGCCGTTCATTTAGCAGGGTGCAACTCCAATGACGTTACCGTTGGTTTTGCAGAGGATTTGACAAAATTACCGTTGCTACGGTCTTTATAATAAGACTCTACCAGTCTTTTAATTTCACAATATCATTACAATTTCTCTTTTCTTTATCATTGTTAACTTCAAGCTTCACCTTTTGTTTCATTTGTCTTCTCATTGTGTGATCTTCAGTTTATATTATTTCTTCAATTTTTTACTTTTTCTTTAATTTTTTTCTTGTTTCTTTTAAAATATATTTCACTATGTGTTGGATGTTGTATCCTATTGAATTTTTTTAATTTGTTTATTTGTTCAAATTTTATCTTAAAACTATGGAAGATTTTGAAATGCAAAAGTGTTTCAGACTTTCAATTATTGTGCTTTCCCTAATTCGCACATAATTATCAATTGCATCTATTGTCACTCCATATGAGAGTATTCTAATTACTGAAGTCATCTTTTGAAGTGGAGACAATCCGAGGATATGAGCTGCATCTTTTTTTTTTTTAACAAAATATGGATCGTGTGCTTCAATGGCATTCAAAATTCACAGATGCAGAGGACGACGCATTCTAAAACGTCTCTGAAATGTTGCAAGTGAATAAATTGGATTTGCCGCAAAATAATCCACAAACAATTGATCATGACCCTTCCTTCTATCGCGACATATGTATTTATGTCCTACAATAGAACCACCTCTTTTCTTTGATCGATCAATTGCTCTCAAAATCTGTATCATACTAGCATTATTTATCTCATAAACACCTAGAAGTTTCACAATTTTTTCATCATCAAATTCATCATCAGAGGATAAGGAAGAAAAAGGGGATGAAAATGAAGTGAACAAATAAAAAGTTGAGCTAGTCATTATGCTCTATTTTTTAGTTATGGTTGGTTCCAGATACAACGCTGTTTGTTTGGTTTATATAGTACATGGGCTAATCTGTTTATATCTGTTTTTTGAAGGAAATAATTAGTGGAGGCAAAAAGAAATGGAAAAGATTTAATGGAGGGAAAAAGAAATGGCAAAGGTATTGAGGGAAACAGAAATAGAGGGGAAAAAAAAAATTCATTTTGCTCTTGCAGGTCGATTCGTCCCTCCGGACATCCTGTATTTTGATGAAAGCGACAATAATTCATAGTTGTAGTGGCTGATATCAGATAGAGGAATTGGTCATATTTTTTCTCAGATTTGATGAAATTTTTGGTGAACGTTAGAGATGCCCTTATTTTCTCAATTTGATATAGGTTTGATGAAACTATTGGAACACAAAAAAATAGACTTTTTCACCAAATTTAAATTTGATGATGGATTTGGTACAGCGTTAGAGATGGCCTTAGATGTTGAGTTTACTAAAAGTCGTGTCAAGATTAAGTCCTTTTTTGAGTTTGAGTAGAGCTTTTAACCAAGTTGATCGAAGAAGATTTTTCATTTGAGTAAGTTGCCATTTGGCAACAATATTTTTTTATTTTTAAATAAGCACAAAAAAGATAAATTAAACTAAATAAGTTAATAAGATAAAATTTCACATCAAAATTATAATTATTTTATTTTTTCTCTTACAATCATCGCATCTATGCTAAAAAAAAGTTAAAAGTTCTTTTCAAATGGAGCTAATTTAAATAGGCTAAATTAGTCAAAAAACTAAAAAATATGCTAAATTAACTCTTCCCAAACGAAGCTAGTTATTGGGTGCTCCTAGAGCATAATCATGTGGTAATCTAGGGTATTGTGATTGGTGAAGAAGATAAAATTTATAATTTTATATTAATAATTAAAGAATATAAGAGGCATAATATACAATAATTGCGGTTAAGTATAAACACGTGGCGCTTTAAGATCACCCAATAATTTTTCCATCTCAAGGGGTTTATATGTTCCAATTAGAGACTTGCGAGCTTAACCTTTATTTGCGTGCACAGCAATGTCCCCCAATTAGCATAATTAGCATACTCGTGGGAAAAGAAGGGATAATCAGAATTTTGATTTCAGATATCAAAATATGACTTTTGTTTTGTTTTGTTTTTTTTTTTGAGTTTATTACACTTTACACTTTTGAATTATTGTCAAATTATTTATTTAGTTTCTAAACTATCGATTGAATTTACTAAGTTCCTAAAATATATAAATAAAAATCTATTTAATTCGTATATTATCGATTGAATCTATTAAGTTCTTAAAATAATTAATTCAAACTTGTTTAGTCCCTAAAATGATTATAAAAATAAAATATATGCCTATAACTATTATAAATTAGTAAAAGATCTTACCTAATTAAGATTTAATTCTTGAAAAATCTTAACTTTCTATTTTGTTTTTAAAAAGTATTTTGTTTCATTGTGTTTAAATTAGCATCAGAGCTTGATTTACTGAAGAACCAATAAAATTATGTGAATATTAGATATACCAATAAAAAGTATTTTGTTTCATTGTGTTTAAAACGTTTTGCTACAAATAATAATAGAGCAAAATAATACATTAATTAAGTTATAAAAAGTACTTGACAAAAAAACTTAAAAACAATCAATTAAAAATTATAAACAAAATCTAACATATAATACTAGATAAAGACAAGCAAATAACCATCGTAGAAGATAAGAAAATTTAGCAAAAGGACTGATACACACTTTTCAAAGACATAATAAAAATTTACCACTTTTTCTAAATAAAATTTTAACTAGATAGGGTCTTTTACTAATTTATAATAGTTATGGGCTTATATTGAGAGTAAATATGTTTGAATTATATACTTTAGGGACTTAATGGATTCAATCGATAGTGTATAGATTAAATAAACTTTAATTTATATACTTTAGGGACGTAGTAAATTTATTTATTTATTTATTTATTTATTTTGATGAAAGGGACGTAGTAAAATCGATAGTTTATGGATTAAATAGATTATTTGGCAATAGTTGAGGGGTAAAAAGTGTAACAAATATTCTTTTCTTTTTTTTATATTGATTCCTTTAATGAGAAATTTAAGAGTAATTCTATTTTCATACACTATTTATACTTTGTGCATATCATTTCTTAGTTCACACACTTATTAATTTAGTTACATTATGTTTTTCTCATTCCACACATCAAGTGCTCTAAATATATCGCTAGCACATAATTTAAACACACTATACAAAACACATTTACACACATCACAATAGTAACTTTGGTATATCCAACAATCCACCAACACATTTTCAGTTGTTCTTTAGAGCCAATCAACAATGAAATTATGAAAAGATTGATAGAAATTGATGAAAACTTTTTTTTGGAGGGGGGGGGGTTTCGTAATCAACGATGATAGTAAGTTTTCATCGAGATCAAAAAAAAATCTTAAAACAAATCATATGAAAAGTTTTCATCATTGATTTTTTTTTTTCGCAATCCTATGGAATTTGAATTTACAAAAGAATAGCAGTTCTTTTGCTCCAAAAAAAAAAAAAAAAACAAAACAAAACAACAAAAAAAAACTTCCACACGTAAAAGATCACCTTTTCATCATTGCATTGATAGTAAAATCATATTTTCTCTAAATTTAAACTTTCATGATTTTGTAAAACTTTCATCACACAAATCAAGAATGACAGGAGTAAAATAGAGTGCAACAATGGTGAGAGTGAAAACAATAGAAAAACAATATAGGCCTTAGCGTGATTTATATATATATATATATATATATATATATATATATATGTATCAAAAGATGTGCATTGAGAATTTTTGTTCCCAAAGATGTGTACAGAGAAAATTTAGTTTTAAGATTCGTTGTGTATTGATGTCTATAATGTTTAATGGGTAAAATTGTTATAAAAATTTAATTCATTAAGTGTGTGCACAGAGAGTAAATGATGTGTGGAAATAGAATTATCCGAAATTTACCCAAAAGTCTCGTCCTAGGAAAGAATGTACCAAAAAGTCCCATGAGTTTTTTTTTGTAGACTATTAAGTCCCATTGAATTTGAAAAGGTACACCATGGGAAAATTTACCAAACGAACTGATGCTCACTTTTCAACGACAGAATATGAACTTAAAACTTCTTTTAAATAAAATTTTAACTAGATAGGGTCTTTTGCTAATTTATAGTAGTTATGGGCTTATATTTTATTTTTATAATCTTTTCAGGGACTAAATATATAGCGATTCCGGGTTTTGACCCGTTATCTATTGTATTCCAGACTCGAGTTTAATGCTTTTATATTGTTGTTTACCTCTTGTTCCCCTTGTATTCCTTTAGAATTGGCTTTTGGTTGTGGTTGTGCGTTTGGAACAGGCTGGTTGCTTGTTTTTCAAAACCCTTATTGCCAAGATTTTGGCTCTTCCGCTCGAGTGAGCATTTTTGCGCTCGAGCGGGCTTCACCAAATTTGCAGCTCTGAAAATACTGGGAAAGTGCTTTGGACACTTGAGCATTCAGTCTAATGCCCGAGGGGGACCTTTGTCTGCAAAACTTCTGGAAATGTATACTTTACGCTCGAGCGCCAACTTTCACGCTCGAGCGGAACCTTGTGTCTGACGCTCGGACCGCGTGTATTTCAGTCCGAGAAAATGACATTTTGAATCACTTTTTCATATCTCTCTCTCACTAAAACTTTCCAAAAAGCTTGTTCTTAAGTCTCTCTCTCTCTCTAGAATTAACCCTCTCTCCTAGATTTCATTTAGATCTATTGGAATTTCCACCCTAGTGCCTTTGAGAAAAAGGTAGAGCTCGTCAACATCTTCATTTTGAACCAAACAGAAGTGGATTTCGGCATTCTTGGGGTTTCACTCTTGTTTTGCCTTGTCTTCTCACTTGATGTAGGGATCTTTCTACACCTTCATATGATATTTAGCTTAGTTATTTGCCTCTTGTGTAACAATGGTGTGATTTGGGGGATGTTTTAAACAAACCTAGGGTTTCGGCATAAAATGAAATAGGGGTTTTGGGTGTAGATGAAATAGATGCTTGTGGGGTTTAAAAATGATGTTGTGTTATGTCTAATTTGATGATTTTGGCACCTGGTAATAATTGGGAAAAATGAGGAATTTTCCCTAATTTGATCAAACTATTATTTTGTACAAGTAATCGGAATTAGCATTAGAAATGTGAAATTGAGAGGGCATTGATAAGAATGGTGGATCGGTTATGTATTAACTCATTCCTTTGGATGTTTTGAATAAACTATCTGTTTCAGGTTTAATATCTGTCTAGAGATAATTGTATTGGGCTATCGGTTGAGGATAGCTTTGATTGTTGTAGAAATTGCATGTAGATTAAGTGAATTGAAACTAATCTTCTGATGGTTGTCATTGAATATGACCGTGTTTATATACATTGTATATATGTGTTTGTTCGGAAGTGAAAAGGAGATGTACTTCATGTGTGATTATCTGTCTAAATACATTGTATATGTATGGATATTTGTTTGGAAGGAGAAACAGAATGGACTCCATTATAATTAAGTTGGTCGTAGTGTCTAGGGTGAAAGTCCTGAAATTATACATGGATGCCTAGCCCGCGGGCGAAATATCCGTAAAATGGTAATTGTAGTGCTTGTATAGCCTACGTTTACATGGGTCCCATTTGACGGCTACCCGCGGACGAAATTTCCGTGAAATAGAAGTTTGACGTGTTTATGTATATGTGTTGGATGATTTGAAAACTATTGAGTTGTAGCCTCAATTCGGTTGTTGAGAAATAATAGAAATTGACTTGTGAATGGAAATAGATAAGTGAATGGAATATGAATTGAAAGGAAATGGATTAAGACTTGAAATTGATATCTCATGAATTTATATATAGTTGTGAAACATTTGATCACATGCATTGTTTATGCACTTGTACTTATACCTTTGCTAAATTTCATATACTGTGTTAGATGATTTCTACTGGGCTGTGGCTCACCCTATTTGGGAATTACATTTTCAGGTAATGATGGTATGCATCAACCAAGGCAATAGCGTTGGGGGGACCTTTGAGAAGTAAGAGCTTCATGTTTTGTTTATTTTGTATAGTCTAGGGTTAAGATGTAATGAGCGAATCTCACTCTTGTTGTAACCAAGTTAAGGCTTGGAAATGTGTAAGCCAATAGGGCATTTATTTCTGTCGAACTCTTTTGTACCACCAACGTGTATGTAATGAAAGGACTATTTATTTTGATTCATGCAGCTATTTATATATGGTTGGATTTTATGTACTATATTATTTTGGGGGCGTTACAACTTAGTATCAGAGCGTACCGGGTTTGAATACTTTGGGTACGTGGGAAGTGGTTAGTACGACAATAGGTTTGTCTCGCTTGTTAAAGACTTTAGTATAAACAGTATGTGCGATTATGACAACATGATTATGTGATTATTTGGGTATGGAATTGAATTTCTTGGATGTTGATTGGGTCTACGGGTTTCTAGGAGTCCTGTTAGAAAGGCACTTGATCACTGTTATTTCTAATTAGAACTCTAGCAACGCCGCGGGACGATCATTATCCGGAGATGAAGTTCGTACATGTTTACATGATTATGTGCTTATGTGGAGTGAATTACTGTTGTCCAATGTATTAGGACACAAGTAGGTTATCTTCAGCACATTTGTAAATGTGTTAATCTCTTTGTTACCTTTATTAGGATGTATAGCGATCCCGGTTTTGACCCGACCTTTGTTGTGTTCTGGATTCGGGTTTCGTGGCTTAGTATTGCATCCATGTCTTGTTTTCCTCCTTTAACTCTTTGAATTTGAGTTTTGGAATATGTTGGGCGTGTTTGAAACAGGTTGGTTGCTAGTTGGTCGAGATTGTTGCTGTCCAGATTTTGGCTTCTTCGCTCGAGCAAGGTTTCTTACGCTCGAGTGAGTTTTGAGGGTTCTCAGGTTTCCTTCCCAGATGCAGCATTTCTAGGAAGATGAAGTTCTTTGCTCGAGCGAGGCTTTTTGCGCTCGAGCGAGGGTGTGCATCTGTGAAATGCATGAAGGTATGTATTCTACACTCGAGCGAGGTCACTTGTTGTGTCTGGTCGCTCGAGCGACCACTCTTTCGCTCGAGCGAGCGTGGCGTATATCAGTTCGCAACATAGCATTTTTGTGTCACTTTTTGTATCTCTTTTCACTCAAAACCCTAAAGCGGCATCCTCTCTCTCTAAAGTTCCATCTTTCTCTACAAATACTTCAAGATCCAAGCATCTCTCAACCCTAGTCCCTTTGTTAAAGAGTTAGAGCATCTTGTGGGCTTCTTCTTAATCCGAACAAAACCTAATTTGGAGCATTTTTGAAGTTCTTCATCATCTCCTTTGAGCTTCTACACTTGAGGTAGGGATATTCTACACATTGATATGGTTTTTAACCTAGGTATTTGTCATTATGTATAAATGGTGGGATTTGGAAGGTTTTGGTAAAGTTAGGGTTTAGATTCAAAATTGAAAGAGGGGTTTTCATATTGGGCTCCATGAATATATATATATATATATATATATATATATACATGGGTATTGAATATGAGGTTATATGGGTTAAAATGATGAAATTTGGACTTGAGGTTGATATTTGAAAATGGGGAAAAATTGCCCTAATTTCTGCTCAATAATTATTTTATATAAATAATGAAATTGATATGGGAAATATGCAATTTGGAGGTTATATGAATGAATGGTGTAGTTGGATTTGATAAATCACTCATCTATGGAAAATTGATAAATTATCTATTTAAAAGATTGTATATCTATTTAGAAATATCTAGTTTGGGCTATCGATGGAGGATAGCTATGATTGTTGTATAAATTATATGATGACTAGGTAAATTGAAACTGGTCATTTGAATTATGTCATTGAATATGACGGTTTGATTAAACCATTGAATATGTGATTTGGATAGTCATTGTATATGACAACGCTTTTAAATACATTATATATGTATTATTGTTTAGGAGGAGATAGGGGATGTACTCCATTGTTTGGGCGGAGAAAGGAGATGGACTCCATTTTGAAATTAAGTTGGCCAGAGTGTCCAGGGTGAAAGTCGCGAAACCTTACATGTGTATATTTAGGTGCCGATTCCCTCGGACGAGAATCCGTAAAATGACAAGAAGTTTGAAGTGTTTGAATAATGAATGTTATTGAAATGTGAATGAATTAGTTATAGTCTCATTTGGGATTGTTTAGATGATAAGGAGCTAAGGATTGTTTAGATGATAAGGAGCTATACTTATGCTTTGATTTAAAATGAATGAATGGTAATGGATTAAGTTGTGATTATCAAAATTGAATGGTAATGGGGAGAATGTAAGTTGGCCTTGAGTATTGGACTTTTATCTGACATTCATATCTTAGTTAAATCTCATATATTGTGTTAGTTTATCTCTACTGGGCTTTGGCTCACCCTACTTGGGAAACCATTTACAGGTACAGGCGACATGCCTCCTCCAAGGGCGTAGCTTGGGAGGACTTAGGAGTTTGAGGCTTTGTTTTGTTATTTTTGTCTTTAAATGTTAATTCAAGCCAAGGGCTTTACATGTATAGAGCTTAGGACTCTTTTGCTGTAACCAAGTGATATCTTGGAAAGATGTAAGTCCGTAGAGCATTTATTTTGTTGTAATCAATTAGTGTTACATGTTGTAGTTTCAGAAAGAATATTTATGAAAATATAATGCATGTAATATCTCTTGTAATATAACTCTGAATAATGAAAGTATAACATTTTCGATTATGTTTATGAACCTCTTGGGTTGGATTATCCACTTTATTTTCAGCGCGTTACAACTTGGTATCAGAAGGTACCAGATTTGAATACTTTGGGTACGTGAGAAGTGGTTAGTACCACAATAGGTTTGTCTCGCTTGTTAGAGACTTAACTATGGATGCTATGTGCTTATATGATAACATGCTTATGTGATTATATGGGTATGGGATTTAATTTCTAGGATGTTGATTGGGTCCATGGGTTTCTAGGAGTCCTGCTAAAAAGGCACTTGATCACTGCCGTTTCTAACTGGAACTCTAGCAATGCCACGGGACGGTCGTTATCCGGAAATGGAATTCGTATGTGTTTATGTGATTATATGCTTTTGTGGAGTGAATTACTGTTGTCCACCGTTTTAGGACACAAGTGAATTAGCTTCGGCACATTTGTGAATGTGCTAATCTCTTTATTATCTTTATTAGGATGTCAGGACGAGGTCGTAGTCGTAGGCGTGGTAGGCCTAGGAAGCATGAGATGCCTATACCGGATGAAATTCTGGTGCAGGAGAAGGCTGTTGGTCAGGCCAATGCGGCCGAACCGGTTGGTCAACAGGCCATGGGCGCCTTAGCCCGTGAAATGGCCTGAGCATTGAAGGAATCCATGGATATTCTCAGAGCTGAGAATCAAGTCCAGGCCCAAGTAGCTGAAGCTGGGCCATCTTTTCAAAAGATGGAGTTCTTCCGGGCGAATTCGGACGAGTTTTTGGGTGATCCTAAGGAGCCACTAAAGGCTAATAAGTGGCTAGAACAGATAACGAAGACATTTGAGATGCTCAGCATCGAAGACGGAGGTTTGAGAGTGACCTTGGCGTCCTTTCAGCTGAAGGGAGACGCGGGTCAGTGGTGGAAATATGCGTGGGGGCGCATTGGAGGGACTTGGGAAGCCTTTGTTGATGCTTTCCAAGACAAGTACTTACCTGCTAAGTGAGAGAGAAGCTGAGGGATCAGTTTTCCTAGCTCAAACAGTTAAACACACCGATAGCTAAGTTTAAAACCACTTTCACTAGTCTGTCTAGGTTTGCACCGGAGCTGGTGGCAACTAAAGAACGTCGTTGTTTGGAATTTGAGAAGAAGCTGCAGACCAGGCTCATGTTTAGAGTGGCCGGATTCCGTGATTAGGGACTATGGGCGCCTTGTGGAGGCTGCAGCCCATCTTAAGACTATCATGCATGCGGAGGAGGAGAGAATGAGGGGATCCAGGAAGAGTCAGGATGGTCAGGGGGACAGTAAGAGGCTGAAGGGTTCTAACCCTTAACAGTCCCAGGGAGCACATTCAAGATCTACCTTTCTAGTGCCGTGTTTGGGTTCTAGGAGAGGTGGTCAGGGAGACATCACTTGTTTCAAATGTGATCAGTTGGGCCACAAGTCTCCAGCTTGCCCACAGAGAGGAGGAGGGCAGCGAGCAGCTTCATCTTCGGCTCGTTCTCAGGGCCAAAGTCAGGGTAGAGGCCAGCCGCTCACTTGTTATCAGTGTGGGCAGGCGGGGCACTTGAAGAGGTTTTGCCCACAGTTGGGTGGCACACCTGGTGCGTCTGGTTCGAGGCAGACACAGAGTCACCAGCCAGCGCAGTCGGTACAGGCCTCGAGGGCCAATCAGGGAGCCTCTTCGGCTCAGTCAGTGCAGCAGTCTTACGCTTCGAGGGGTGAGCAGGTAGATCAAAGACCTACAGGGCACGTGTATGCTGTTACCGCGCCAGATCTTGTACCTGCTCCATCTATTATGAGAGATACCTTTTTGTTTTGTAACTCGGTTGCTAATGTGTTGATTGATACAGGTGCATCCCATTCATTTATTTCGTCTGCATTTGCATCTGTTTTGGTGTTGGAGTTGGTACAATTAGCATCTCATATATGTGTCGTGTCACCTGTTGGGGGTGAGATGATTTTGAAACAGGGGTGTCGGGGCTGTGATATAGAGGTCACTGATCGTCGGCTTCCTTTTTCTTTTGTATTGATGGACATGTCTAGTTTTGATGTTATTTTAGGTATGGACTGGTTATCATCATACCAAGCTGTTATAGATTGCTACCATCAGAGCGTTACTGTATGTACCTTGAGCGATGATTGCTTTTATTTCTTGGGAGACCGGGTGGATAGAGTCTTATCACCGGTGTATGGTTCGTGTGACAGAGTGAACTTAGTTGTCTTCTTGCTAGCTTTTTTAGTAGTGAGTGTGATGAAGTTCGATTTGAGTTGCCAAAAGTGGTTTGTGAGTACTCGGATATCTTTCCCGAGGATCTTATTAGTTTACCACCTCACTGAGAGATCGAGTTCTCTATTAATTTAGAGCTTGGCACAGCACCAATTTCTATGGCACCGTATCGATTTGTGCCAGCTGAGTTGAGTGAGCTGAAGATTTAGCTCCAGGAATTACTAGATAAGGGTTTTATTCGCC